>CAHIKZ030000283.1:907500-1117500 GCA_903632075.3 Acanthosepion pharaonis | reverse complement strand
CTAATACCCTTGTGAAAGGTACAAATCCTCTTCTCTTCCTCCCAGCTATGGGTAAATAGCAGGACAGACTGAGTTCTAGAGCCTTGGATGGCAACTGGTTTACTGCAGAAAGAAATGGCAACCTACTGCAGGAAAAAATCTGCCTTGTTAGTCATGTATTGAAAGATACGTGATCACTTAAGCATGCATCACGCATGACACACAACTGACTGACTGAAGTGTGGACCTTTTTCCTTGAAACCAACATATTTATTGTCATCAAGTTTTATGGTTTGATTTTTACTCTCAATATAAATTAAATGTCTAAATTAACATTTCAAAAGCTGATAAATATTTTCATGCTGATACTCTTTAGACAATTAAAATGATGAAAAAGTTTTTTTTTTTTTTTTTTTAAATATTGTGGGTTATTCCACTTGACATTGCTAAAAAACTGTCACTAGTGGGTGCTCCTTAACCATATAAAAAGGCATGCATATCTCTCCTTAGCCTCTTTTACAGCTTTTTAGCTTTTTTTCATGTAGCCGCACATGAGTAAAGTGTCTCACACTGGAGTATGTTTGTTTCATGGCTTTCTCTCTTGACTTTTGTATTCTCTCACTGTTATAATAGAACACACCTATTCTATAGTTAATAGACTCTCCCACCTATAATAAGTAGGAGTAGTAAGAGTAACGAGGAGTCGCTCAGTGAGTTGGTCAGTCAGTTGATGTCGGACGACCGTTAGTTGGATACTAAAAGTATCAGTGACCACCACTAGATTTCTCTGCGTCATTACCTATTATATCAAGTTCCTAACGTTTTGTATGTTGAACCTATTTTAGGACCGACTTAGTACAAATACAAGCCTCCACTGTGAAACCACTCTACAACACTCACACACTTGTTATACACACACACATATTCTTATATCTAGTTTGTTTTTTCCTTTCATCACATGCAATTTGTTGTGTTAATACATGCATTGTTGTTTGTTTTATACTAATTTTTTTGTTATTTTAATTTTTTTTACCTGGACTCATACTGAGTCTGCTAATATTGTTTGTGGGATAAATTTTCCAGGAGATTGTAAATATTTACTATTCAAAGTGTTGATTCCTGCAACATAATAGTGAGTAAATATTTACCCAAACTAACAAGCATCATGCAACAATATTACAGAGACTATTCCATGAAGTTTATTCTTTTATTAACTCAGAATAAAACATTGCCAAGCGTGTATGTTGTGAATCCATAAAAGATTATCTTTTATTTTCATAATGGAAGTAGCTGACAATAATCTCAAATAAAATGATGCAGTTACATCTACACTAACATGATCACAACTGCACACAAAGGTTCTCTCTGAACTATACAGCAAACTATTCACAGGGTCACTGATAACTTTGTCCCTTCCCTGCTTCTGTGACACTCTTTTTCAACTGGAATGTCCATTTAAAAGCATTGGCCACATGCCAGTTTGAATGCATGCAAATCCTCTAGGCAATAAATTCAGATTAGTCCTTCAAACATTATTATTATACATGACTAGTAATGTGAAAATTTCATGGCTTTCCAGTTTGAATTATATTTTCTTTCTTTTTCTCACTGAAATCAAACAGCATCTCTAATATGTCTTTCCTCACATTCAAAACAGAACAGTCCATTATTTATGAAGTATTGATAGGGTGTTTCTTTCTTTTTCTCATTGAAATGCATAATGTCTTTGATATGTCTTTGCTGTCTTTCCTCATGATCAAAATGGAAATGTAAGTTATTTATGAAGTATTGATAGGATGTTTCTTTCTTTTTCTCACTGAAATCAAACAATGTCGCTTTTCCATCTTATGAAGTATTTGTAGGGCATTTCTTTCTTTTACTTATTAAAACCAAACAGCATCACTGATTTGTCTTTTCTGTCTTTCCACATGATCAAATTGGAATAGTCCATTATTTAAGAAGTATTGGTGGGGTTTATGTTTGTTTTGTTTTGTTTTGTTTTACAGCATATCAACCTCAATGGGTTATTTAATGTCGATAAGATTTTTATTGCTGGTAATATTTTTTTCCAAAAATTATTGCTGGTAATACTTTTTTCTTCAAAAATATATTGCTGGTAATACTTTTTTCCTCAAAAATGTATTGCTGGTAATATGTATTGCCGGTAATAATTTTTCCTCAAAAAATTTATTGCTGGTAGTAAAACCTATTTTTACACTTTCATAGTGTTTTGACCCCAGTTTGGGGGTTAACTATTTGCCCATAGTTGGGACTCTAACAAGTGTTACCACCCTGGGTCAGGGTGGACCTGGGAACACCAGCAATTAAGAGGTGGTTCCACACTCCTCAAAACCTCCTGATCAGAGGCCTTGCTGTTGGATGTAGTTTATCGTCTTACCCAGGACGCAGATTTAGTTTATAGTCATACCCAGTGCTAATTAAGTAACTAAGGAAGGAAGAAGCTGAATTATAACAAAATAGAAAGAGTTGGCCACAATTTCATAATGGAGACGTGTACTTTATTCACTACAAAGGGTGTCAGCAAACACATGCCTTCAGCCTTTTACAAGTTGGTATTTTCTTAACTTCCATCTTCTTACTCTGGTAGGGAATTGGATTGGATTTATGATTCCTGGGATAATTGATGAGATATCTCACAAGAAACCTCTTTTGTTCTGAGTTTTCTGACACTGACATGAAAATGGAGAGTAATTAAAGCCAATTCATAGATAGAAATGAAGCAAATAAACCCAATAATTGTCCTGAAGCTGCTGATGAAATGTGCTCCTGAGAGCAGATTTTCTTTAGTAAGTTTTCTCAGGTGACCAGGCTGATTGACAAAATACACATTGTCTAAAATAAAAAATTAAAAAAATGAGGCATTTATTTCAAACATGGATATCCACTAATAATCATCATCCTTTGGCCTCTCTGTGGTTGGTCGGAACTCAATTAACAATCCCTCTCCACACTGCTCAGTCCTGCATTGCTGTGCCCTGATCCTCAATGTCCAACCTTGAGTCCCAAGCTATGGTGTCTGGGAAAGTCAACTTTAGTGAGAAGACACCTCCAGAAGGATGCCATAGAAGTAAGGATGAGATGACCTCCCCGTCCGCTCAGTGACAGTGGCTAGCAAACTGCAATTGTTTTTGTTTGAGCTTAAGAGAGACTGGTCTTAGTTCTCCATAAATTGTGTTAAGCATTGCATGGCATCTCCAATTGATGTTCTTGATTTTTTTAAGCAGATTTGTATATGATCCATCCAGTTATCTTTCAAGATGAACAGATAATGTCCAAGTTTCTAATCCATACAATAGGACTGGTTCAATCAGTGTTCAAAAAGTTTGGATTTTTAAAGAGAATGGAAGATTTGAGTACCTTGAGATCTTGTGAAGTTTGTTACATGCATTCCATGCAAGGGCTTTGAGGATGTTGAAGTCTAATAACATTTGAAGCAATATATATATATATGTGTGTGTGTGTCTGTGTGTGTGTGTGTGTGTCTGTGTTATTATTACTTTAAACATTCTGCTGGAGATGTATACTTTAAGCATTCTGCCAAAGTGTGTGTGTGTATATATATATATATATATATATATATATATAATCATGACTGTGGGGGGACAAAAATATATTTGTCTTGTAGTTTTCACTTGGGCAACTATAGGGAAAGAAAAAGAGAAGTTGATTCTGAAAAATTCATAATTTTCAAATTTGGAAAAAAGAAAAAAAGTTTATAAACAGGTAGTAAGAATGTATTCATTCCATTTCATACCTACCGATAATTTGGAAGCCATTGGATAATAGGGAATTTCTTTATGAGGTATGATTTAATTTTGTATTTTTGAAATAGCCTGCTTTGTACATTTGCTTCTGTTGCAGGATTTGAAATGGGGAGTAATCTTTCAGACTCTTCTTCAGTCATTCTCTACAAATAAAATAAAATTTATTTGAAAAAAATCCATATCATAAACAAATCATTTTCTTTTTCCAAACAAAAACAATTCTTAAGATTTTGAAGAATAGCAAACATAAATATGACCAAAATCTTTCTAATTCCAAGATATTGCTGATTACCAATCAGGTATCTGTAGTCAGGGCTTGAGGCCAAATAAAAAAAAAACAGCATTTCTTTTTAAAATGTTAATTATCAAAGCAGGCTGGCTGTTCTGCCCTATGAGCTAAATTAAATACTCACATATATGAAAATCAGCATGTACAGAGGAGAGGAGTAATATGAAAGGAGACATCCAGTGTGGATGACTGGAACAGAGGACTATCACCGCAGGTGTTTATTGCCAAGAAATTGAGAAGGTAAACAAAACATGATGTTGAAAGTGTGCAGCTCTGGTAAACAGTTTTAAAAGGTATTGTTCTACGATGTGACAAAACCATTATTAAACACTGTGACAAAACAAGCCAAAGAAAAATTCACCAGGTTTAGTCAACTACAGATTTTCATACATTTTGGTCACGAGAGCATTATGTAAATGGCAGAACATACAGAAAGAAGGTAGTTTAAATCAGACTTTCAAACATATTTTTTTTAGAAAAATCCACATTTTTCTAAATGTAGAATCAAATCTTTGCCCTCCTGTTGGGTGGCAGTCATTGAAAATAAAGACAATTAACTTTTTGATGCATGATATTTAAATAAATATTTGCATTTGTTTTATATCCTTTCTTACTTTCCAAATGCCATAATATCTCAATAAATTTAATTTTTTTTTTTTAAGCAATTCACCCAAAGCAAGGCAGGAGTGCCACAAGGGGTTACAGAGGATTGAGAACAAGAGTAAAGAGGCATGTTTGAGGAAAGGACACAGAGAAAGATGGGGAACAAGATATCAGATGTTGATTGGCATTACACTTGAATATTTGAAGATTTTAGTTATCAGGGAAGCAAGCAAGAGGAAGGGAGTTCCACAGACAGGAAGTGCGAGAGAAGAAGCTGTTTGAGTAGAAGAGACGGTTATATTTAATCATTTCAACAGTGGAAGGGTGGGACCAAGATGCCAGCCTAGTAGCTCACTTAAATTCATGCAGTCTGTGAACTAGTGAAAGTAGCTGTCAGAACAGTTGCCATGAAAATACTTGTGGAAGAGACAGAGGGAAGCCATGACACATCTGTGAGAAAGCGACTGTAGATGAGATTCCTAATCAGGACCTATCACATTGCACATTCATCTCTGGATTTTGTCGAGGACCTCAAGATGTACAGCAGGGGCACCAGATCACATATAACAGCAATATTCCATGTAAGGATGGATGGTTGATTTATAGATTTGAAGGATGGACTCAGATGAGTTTCTTTTTGTTTTTATATCCTTTCTGGTAAAACATCATTACTTTCAGAATACACATGCACAACTACAAATTGATGAGCAAGTTCATCACCCGACATATAACTTTGGATCTTGGTCTGAAATTTTCACTATATAATGTTTGATCTATTTGATTAATATTAATCAATGAATTAAGGGCATTAACAAGAAAGAAGATCATGCTGAAAAATAGATATTTCTTGTGTAAAACTACACTGATGTGCCAAAACCCATGAGTTTGCTGCCTAGTATTATGAGGAACATCCCACACCAGTAGCCTGCATGGTATCTTGTTAATAACTGCAGTGCATGGCTTCATCAGGTTTATACTACATCTGAATCCTACCATCAACCCAAAACAACTGGGACTATCACACATTGCATCATACTATAGGATGTGCATTAGTACATCCTGCATTGAATGTGGATATGATTTGAGGCAGTGTCAATTATCTGTTACTGCAGACAATTCTGGTCATGATCATTAAGAACTTGTGAGCAGTAATGCATTACATTAGGCATACCCAGTACACAATGGCACTTGCTCAAGTCACGTAGACCCCCTGAGGAGTATGGGGCCACTACTCTCAGAATGTTATGATTTCCATATCAAGTGGTAGGTTTTTATGGGATGGAGTTGCTAGCTGCCATTCCCAGCCAGTTTTAAATTCAGAGTTGTGTTTCTTCTAAACTGGTTACCAACAACAGCTAAAAAAGACCAGTTTTGCTACATTTTAACCCATAGCTGGGTGAGGGAAAAGAGTGAGATGGATTCATACCTTTCCTGTGGATATTTGCACATAAGTAAATGCAATAAACTTGACTGGAATTCAAACACAGCTCTCTAGATTTCTCATTCTAAGCTGCTATCCATCAAAATACACAGTGACATGGTAAACCAAGAGACATCAAAAGCTGCCCACAATTCCAGAAATGGAATGTCCAGTCTGTTTGGTACCAACTGTCATGCCTCATTCAAACTTTGATAATTCACATCATCTTGCTAAGAGTAGCTTAGCCAGTGTTCACACTTACCAAATATCAGAGCACTATCGACATCAGTCTGGACATTTCCATGATGTCAAGGTATGGTGGTATCAACTACTATTAACTATACATTCTGCATCAGTGTAAATGCATTTTTCCTCAATAGACAATAGAAATATTACATATAATATAATAGTAGTGTTTATGTTGGTTGATTTTACAATATGTTAACACTTGTTGGGTTTAATGCTGAATTTTGCATGGAGCACCCAGTGAAGATCAAACTTACTACTCAGTAGTAATGTTTACGTTAGTTGATTTTACATGTCAATCCTTGGTGGGTTATTTAATGCTGAATTTTGCATGAGGGCACACAGTGAGGATCAAATTTTCTGCACAGTAATAATGTTTAGATTGGTTGATTTTACATTTTCATATATACATATTATATGTATATATGAAAATGTATATATGCGTATGTGTGTGTTGACATTATGTCAACACACATACACATATATACACCTATGTTGAAGGCTTCCATGATTTTCCTATCTTTGTGTAACTAAAATTAATTTTTGATATCAGAAATTTTGAACAAAGTTTATTTTTATCTAAAGAAAGTATTTTAAACTTTTTCAACTTGTGAAATTAAAAGATAAGATTTTTGAAAAATTAAATATTTTCATTTGCTTTTAATTTTTGATAAAATAAGGTTCTTGTGGGTGGGGCCTACATATGAATAAAAAGTAGATTCTAGGGTGTGTCTCTGACTTGAGATAATTATACAATTCCCCCAGTAGCATTTGAAATCAGTTAAGAGCAAGAAGTTCATAAGTTAATTCTCAAGGAAGGCAGGATCACCTCATGTGGCAGACTGTGCTACAATCTTTATCCTCCACAGCCCACCCCACTTCTTATTCAGTCATAAGCCAAACAAAGATTAAATTCATTTAGAGCAGAGATTAAATTTAAGTACTCTTGAAATAAAAATTCATGATAGTCAAGTTAGAAACTGCTTCTGTAATTTTTGATTATTTTTTATACAGTAGTCCTCTCTTATTTATGAGGGAACCATTCCAAGATCCTTTCATCCCACCCAACAGATGCCTGAAACTGTAGAATGCAAGTGAACCCTATATAAAGTCTGTTTTTTCTTGATACATACCAAATGATAAAGTTTAATTTATAAATTATCTTATTATACTTCTGCTTGTCTCTTCCTTAGCACAACCGTTACAACTCATAAATAATGGCATATTCTGTTTACATAAAAAGATAGAAAAGAAATATCAAAAGTGATGCTTGGTTTCAGTGAGAAAATGAAAGAAACAAGGGAAGATAGAAATGTTTAATATCTATTTCTGTGAAATGGAAAAAGTTGCCAATTTCAAATCTTTTCATTTGTATCCCCTTACTTCTAAAATAACAACCCACATTTGTATTAATGATTAGCATTGCAATATTTTGTAAAAGCTGCTAAGTTCAAATATTTAATGATGTTATAGAGGAATTTTAGCAATAAATTGTAATAAAATTAATACAACAGATACAGTAGATCTTAGGCACAATAAGAGATTAACAAATAAAATGAATCAGGATATTTATTCTTACTGTAGATCTTAGCAACCTCAGCATATTATTTATTAGAAACATTACTTAGATGTTACTGCTGTCTGTGACTATAAGCTTCATATGGACATAGGGATGATAATTTTGCTGTTACCCAATCTTCTGACAGCATAAGGTACTACAATAGATACTCATAAAAAGTTGTAGACAACAATAACATTTAAATACGGTTTCTCATATATTTTATATTTGCTCCGTTTTGGATATCTTGCATTGAGCACTGGATTTATAGCATCTCTGAATTTTGCTTTTATTATACGATATACACACTACATTTCAAAAGTTTTTAGCCATTCCTTAACATGAGATGAACTTGACAAAAGAGTGAAAAAAAAAAAAAAATTGAAAAAGAGCTCTTAGTATCATTGAAAAAATAATGGAATCAATTATCAAACTTATACTTTGAGAAACTTTTGCAATGAATACCAAAAATTTATGCTGCATTAATCAAGGCTAAAGGAGGATATTTTGACGAGAGTAAAATTTAATCATAAAATGCTTTTTTCCTTTTTGTCAAATAAAATTTATAATAAAAAATCATATCTCACTTTTTTTTTAATCATGTATAATAATTTTCTCTTATTTAAACTACAAAACAACTACTTTTTGGGCCAATTTAAAAAATTATCAAGGGTTTCCTCAGACTTTTGAACTGGAGTATATATATGTAGAAAGTTTACTGGAAAACCAACAAAAGTTTTCAGTTTAATATCTATATTCATTTCCTCACCTTTAATTCGGACAATACCTACTTAATAACAATAGTGAATAGACAAAAGAGATACAAAAGAGTGATAATAATTAACTTAATAAATCAGGAACATTTAATATTGTCTGCATGTGCAATTTCTATAGCAAACTCAAAAATATAAAAGAAACATTAATTAATGATAGTTTCACTAACCACACAATAAGCAAATTATGATAAACTTAGAAAGAAAAAAAAGATGAACAATAGCACAAATAACAAGAACATTATCCTATAGAAAACAACAACACAATAATTAGAAACTTAACAAAAAAACCTCAATATATACTTACATATTAACTTAAAAAAAAAAAAAAAAGTGAAAATACATACTGTATATACTTGTGTATCATGCAACTTTGAAAACCTAATTTTAAAGCTAATTTGACTACAGTAAATGGATATATAATTTAGTCAACAGTGTAGCCAAAGCCAGGAGTACATAGGCTAATTTTATATCTCATGTATGATGCAACCCTCTTAAAATTAGCTTCAAAATTAAGTCTTCAAAAGTTGCATGATATGCAAGTATATACAATACATTGATTACATAGTCAGTACACTAATGTGCAGGTTAAATTGCCATTTATTTGATAATAGCACGATTACTACATCACCAACCAGCACAATAACAAATCTGATAAATTAAATATGGCAAAGTTTAACATCATAAAAAAAAGGCATGTCAAAAGGACAGATTTTCCCTTGACACAGCTCTTACTATCTACTCCCTCTGCAATTTTCCCTTGACACAGCTCTTACTATCTACTCCCTCTGCAATTTTCCCTTGACACAGCTCTTACTATCTACTCCCTCTGCAATTTTCCATTGACACAGCTCTTACTATCTACTCCCTCTGTAATTTTAATAAAATCCAAACATAATGAGACTGGATTTATACATTCTCTTTTCTCTCAAGAAAACCCCCAAAAATTATTGAACATTATTTATTTTATTAGATTGTTTATTTAGAAGAATAATTTTATATCTACAATTTTATAAAATGATGTGAACCAACTACAATGCAATATTTATTATTTACCATATTATAATTAATTATGAAATTATTTTTTATTCATAGATTTATGAAAATTTCTGTTAAGAAGAAAATTTAAGTAAACACAGAACAAGAATAATTATAAATTTTTAAAAATGCATTTTCTAGGCACTTCTTTGACTTGTTCATGCTCCATAAATTCACAAAAATAGGTTGCAAGCAATAGGATTTATACTTATTTTTTTTCTCTATTTATTTATTAATCTATTTATTTTTTTTACAATAACGTTCTCCCTGTACAAGATCCAAGAGCCACTCAAGGTAGCAAGTTACAGAGTAAAAGGCACAATTCATGGAGATATATGGGGAAAATAACAGTTAACCTTAGACTTAAACAGGTTAATATTGTGGTGATCAGGGAAGCATTCTCTTGGGAGTCAGTTCCACAATGCAGTGGTTCATAGGAAGAAGTTGCTTCAGTGGAAGTTACATCTCCCCAATGGAATATGAAGTGAATGAAGGGAGTTTGCTACAATGTGCGGGGTGTGGTGGGTATTAGCCATGAAAGTTCGAACTGGTGAAACAAAGGAATGTAGTTTGTCTCAACACTTTCCATGGAAATAGTGATAGAGTAGTGAGAGGTAAAAGGAAATGCATAAATTCTGTTTCATATGTTTGGGTTTTGTTAAAACCGTAAAAATAGCTTTTTAAACCAATAAAAATTGCTGAGAGAGTATAGAGTAATAGTGGTACGTAACAATTTGAGTCAAGCTGAGGTCTTATTAAATTTAAAACAGCCAAGGCCTGTCGTACAACTCAATACAGAACATTTACTTTCAACCAATGGCTATCAGTAATTGGAGTTAACTTCAAAGTACAAGAGCAAGAGGCTCAGATTGAGAGACAGTGACAGAAGGAAGATTAATTACTTTTTTAGACAAAGATGACAGGACAAAGAAAACTGTTATCTATAAAACTGACCATCTCATGAAAAGGGCCTTGCAGAAAGACATAAACAATGGCCACTGTAGTGATACTAGCAAATTAGTATGCATAATTTGCATAAGCACAAGTGAACACTCATATAAGTGGTCACTGAGAATAATGAAGCAGTAAAACGAGCTTAGCGGCTGATTAGTGTTAACCTCTACATCACAACAGCCACTGAACTTTGCATCTCCCCACTCACTCACACCTCAACCCTACTTTGCTTGCTTATAACAGTAAGTTACTACCTAAGAATAAAATCTGGTTTACTGCTAGAAATATTTTTTGTCACTCATGACCTAAGAGTAATTTTTATGCTACAAGCAATTAATTGAAAGAAACTGCACCCTGTCAATTAACCTGGTGTCTGGTCTGAGCTGCAACACAACAAGTATCAAGAGAAAAACTGTCCTTTTGATACAGCTTCTTTTTTTTGTTGGTATAAATGTTAAACTTTGGTAAAATAATATACACATAAACTGTAAAAAAGTAACTACAAATACAAAAACCTTAACTATAAAAGACAAACAATCCAGGATCAATTAAGTTTCTTTCACTTTTTAAACATACTAGAAATATTTCTCACACACATGAAAAAAAGTAACCAGCAATATAAATGTAATCATAAAAATAAAATTTTACATACTTAAAGCTTGTTCTAGGTCAATGATTCTTGTGTGCTGTGGGATCCTCTTAAGTGAGCCATGAAATATTGTCAAAGCATACACATATATATATATATATGTGTGTGTGTGTGTGTGTGAGAGAGAGAGTCGAGAAGTAGTAATGATACAGCATTAGTATTTGAATAAATAAATAAGTATTAAACTTTTTATCATACATTAGCTAAAAAGGTTTGATCAGTTTTATTGCAATTTTCTAATTCTAATTTATGTGAATTAGGATTTTCAACCCTAAATAACAAAAAATAAGAAGCAAGAAAGACTATGGTCAACTGAAGAAGAAATGAGAGTCTGCTTATTGCACATTCAACCAACCATTGAAAAAAATCATGAAAAAACACCAGGCACAGGTTTCACACTAAATAAGCTGCATAAATAATTGAATAGAAACACTGAAATAAAGTAATAATTGTATCTGTGCGGGTATGTTTTTTTTAAATCTATGGTTTTATTTCATAATATTTAAATGTATACCCTTTAAAAATTTTACAAAGTGTGCTGTGATATTTTAATTTGCTCCTAGGTGTGCTGTTGCTTAAAAAGGTTAAGAAACACTGTTCTTGATCATGTGTCCCCAAAGTGATCTCTATTAACCCGGGGGGGGGGATTAATGAAAGCTTGGGGTGGGGAATCATAAGCTGGGAGATAAATAAATTATGGTGACTTACAATTAAAATACTCCAATATTAATGCCTTTGCTACGGCATATCCAACACAACCATCCATTAATAATGTCAACCAATTCAATAAAAAGGTATAACAAATTTTAATATAACATTATTTATAAAGTTTTTTTTCCCATTATTATAATTTATAATTATTAATTTGAATGAACATATCTAACATAGGAAGAGAAGTACAAATAGGAAAATGTAAAATTAAAAATATGAATCTTATTGAGAAACAATAATGTAAGAAAAAGGCAAAGGGAGTTCTACCCTTAAATAAAAAATAATCATTGATTTTGTTTTTGTTTTGTACATACCTAGGAGTTCAATGAAGGATCAAGGATTTCATGAAGAAGTTGACTGCTTAAAACGTTTGAGGATTCATGTCCCAGACAGTTTTTAATTTGTATTTTTGTCATCCCAAATTACCAATGACAAATATAGATAAATGTGCCCACAATAAGATGTAATGTCAAAAGGATTGTTTTTCTCATGACATCACTTTTTTAACTACCTCTGCTCTTTGGCAATGTTTATTCTTTTAAAAAGCAATGATTAGAATTGTAATAAAACCTAAACATATGATGAAACTGAATTAATACATTTATTTTTTGTTCTTGAGAATTTACAACAAAAATATGAAAAGAATTTTTTAAACATAAATTTATAAACATTTACTAAGTTATTAAAATATGTGAACCAACGATAAGAAAATCCTTATTATTTAGCATTTTATAAAGTTTGAATCAATTGGTAATTAGCCAAAGTTTTGCTAACTATTCTAATAAATAAATAATGTAAATAAACAATATAATAAATAAATAGTGTTTATTATTTCTTTTGTCAATTCTCAAGAACAAAAGAAACTGTATAAATTCTAGTCTCTAATATTAATTGATTATACCTATAGGAATTAAATCCTATATATATTTTTCAACAAATAAAATCCCACCAGAAGGTTTGTTTGATAAATAATATTTACTAGGGCAAATACTGCCAAAATACTTGTGGAGGTAGTTGTGGACCTTCCACATGTTATTTTTGGACCAATTAGAATATAACAATAATTACTCCCTTTACCACTCCTGCAAATTCAAGAAAAAGATTTTTGAAGCCAGTGTTAAATTATTTTCTAATGAAAACCTTGTATTCAAAAAGTTCACACCTCTATGTGAAATTAGAGTTTATATCTTTCTTACAGTTCTGAAAATAGAAGCATACTGCTTCTTGAGGTTCAAAACAATTTTGGAAGCCTGTTTGATTTACATGTGCTTACACACACACATACACACAATGAAAGAAATGTGTCAGCAGCAGCCAACAAAGGCCTTGTCCATGCACTGACAGAAACATTAAACTGACCCTTATAAAGTAAGTCTGTCCACACATTTCATACTACACCATAAGCATTTAATTACTTTACAAAACAAACTTCACTGCAAGGAAAATTGAACATTGTTATTGTATATTTCTGAGAAAAATATATAAATGTTATTTCAACTGACATTCTGCTTCTACTTTTCCTCCAGGAGATAACCTTTTTATGTTTCATTTAAAAGATGTGTTGTGGTAGTTGTTAAATGTTTGGAATCCTGACACTCAGATAACAAAAACCTGGGTAGACGGATCCCAACACACCTACCATTTGAGGGTCATGTGATGGGTAACAGCCTAGTACCTTAATTAAGGCAGAAATGATCCAAGGTTACAAGGTACCAAATGAAAAATGATACTGATTTCATTAATTTGACATCACTTATTTAAGTGATCAAGAAACTAATTAAAATGATAAATTGTATTAATTATAGAAGCTATACAAATTTCAAGTTTTTTTCCATTTAAAATCTTTTATTATAATTAATCTTACCAACTTAATTTTACAAGAGGAGTCATTGTTTTTCTGAAGAAGTAATGTTGTTTCCATTTTTACAAATTAAAATTTAAAGAATCCTTTTCATAACATACCACTAGTAAAATAGTTGGTAACTCTTACACAACAAAGTGAGGTGGTTACCTATTAAAAGGAAAGGAGTGGAATCAAAACATCTTTCTTTTACAGAAGTGATTCTCAGGGTCCAAGATCCCATCCTTCCCTTTTCAATTTCATTTTGAATTGTCATCCAGTAAATTTTCTTCACAAATAATGACTTACACACGTGACTGGAATTCCTCTTATAACTACTTTATAACTACTTCATCTTGATGTAATTGTGTGGGTGGTGTAAAAAGATAGATGTTCAGAATGAGAAACGAAAAGAGCCAAGTTCAAATTTCAATTAGGTTTGTTATGGACAAATACTCTTAGAAAAGGTATGAATCCATCTCCTCCCCTGAGCTATGGGTTAAATAGTAAAACTTGTATTGGGAAAAATTGTTGTTATTCTCTAAAAACAAAATTGTTTCTGCAATATTTGATTGAAAAAAATTATTCCTACGATCTAAAATATATTTCAGCTTTAAATAACCTACAAAGACTTGATAAGCCGTAAAAAGCAAATCAGTCAATCACCTTGATGTGTAAGAAAGTTGCTAACTATTCACTAGGATTTTTTATCTATACAATTATTGTTCTATGTAAAAATAATTTTGCGTTTTAAATCATTAAAAGTTTTAAACTTTAACATTGTTGGGATTTAGATTCACTTAATTTCTCAGGATTTTTAAGATTTATATTAAAAAAATTGCGAGACATATATTATCAAACAAAATGTTTATATTAAAATTTGGAATGATTTATTGTATATGTTTGATGTAAATACTTTTATGAAAGTTCGTAATTATTAGATTTTAGAGTTTTGAATAAGTTTGCGGTAGTTGTCTGCCTTGGAACGTTGTTCGTTTTAAATCATTTTTTTTGCAAAAGTTTTAAACTTTAATGATTTAAAATGCAAAAATGTTTGTTACATCACCGCTTTGTCTTCTCTCCTTTTAAAGCTATGGGTAAAAAAATCCAAATTTGAAAAGAAATGCAAGAAAGAAAAAAAAGATAAAAATTAATGCAATTTTTATCTTATGATGATATCTTCCTAATAGGGACCTTATTTTATTGATGTTCTGAAGAATGTTCGCTCATAGACATCAACACTGGAATATCCCATTAGGGCAGATAAGGCTGCGTGACCGATGAAAATATTAATTGATGATGTTTTTTAAATTAATACATTTTTTTTTTCTAAATATGTACAAATATTTGTCCAGGCAAGCTTTAAATGTTAAGATCACGCAACATTGAACACTCAGACTATTCTTCATTTAATTTACCTAAATTGACTCATAGAAACTCAACTGATTTTTTGATATAAAGGTATCGACCGTTTCTGCCGTTATTGATGTTAAAGATATACTGTCAAATTAAAAGACATTGATTGACAAAACTTTCGAGTGGACACATGAATGCATCGTATTCTTTATTTGCACAAGGCCTTCTGTATTTTACGGTCCAAGATCAATTCAATAATTTCTGACATATCTAACAACTTCTGTGAAGAAAAAAAAAGGTCATATACACTGGTTTTCCGAAAGTTTGACAATGCTTAGAATATGAGGTGAGGTAAAACAATTTTAGTAACTTAATTCAGTTATTTACTATTTAGTATATAAGCGTTTATGGTCTGTGAATTATTTCGGACGTTAAACACAACTATTTTTACAAGAGATTCTTTTTTTATTTTCAGAGATTTTTTTTCAAACTCTTCCTTCTTTTTGTAGAAATTTACAAAATTCACCTTCGTACTATTCCATTTTTTAGTAATTTACAATTACATATAGAATTAAAAAACAAAAAACAACAAAACGACAATGAAATAAAAATATGCAATACATTTTCTTTTAACACATTTTCAACAAATGATAAGAACTCAAGTAAAACATTATGTTTAGAAATTATTATTGTATTGCAAATAAAAAAATAGAAAGTGGGCTTATTTTTTTTGGTATATAACTTTTTTGAGTTTAGTAAAAAATAAAACAGTATTTAAAAACATTTTTTTAACTAACATTTAAGTTCAAAACAAAGAATATTTGGCATATTGTTGTTTAATGTTTAAGTAGAATCTTTAAAAACTGGGAACCAGTTTAGGAATTATTAACTTTTTTAATTTATTCTTACTGCTACTAACTAAAAAAACCACAACGTTTGACATGGAGAAGTTTCTGTAGAAAAGTTTGTTTTGTCGAGTTTCCTTTCAAACTCAGCAAGATTACAAATGAAATTAAATGAATTATTCGAATTCCAAAATATAGTTTTTTTTTTTTTTTACAAAAATAAATAAAACATTTTCATTTTGGTAGAATCAATTTAAAAAAAAGTTAAAAACTGACACATTTTTTGTTAAAAAGACTGAAAAAAAAAAAACCTCTGTTTTCGTTTTTTTTAAGAGAGATTGAAACTTTTTGTTACCTTTATTACGGATCATAAAACTTAAAATTTTTTGCCAGCAGCTTGACTGTAAAATTTAAAAATCTTGAAATGATTTGGTAAATATCTTTTTCCAAAAAAAAATTTTGAAAAGATGTCGGGTTTGCATTTGCATTTGTCGATAGTGTCGGTCCTTTTAAGTTTCTCGCTGAAAATAAAATGTGTTTTTAGTTTTGGTCACGAGACAATTTTTATGCCGGCTTAAAAAAAAAAAAATATACAAGAAAAGTTTCAATGATTAAAAACGTTTCCTACCCAAAAACAAGGATATATGCTTTTTTATTTTTATGAAATGTTTGATGTCGCTTTTATTTTGTTGTTTTTCGTGTTTGTGTAAAGTGATAATTTTTGAAAAGTTTAGTAGAAAAAATTAACAATCAGATAAAACATCAGAAATTTAGTTTTTCTGTGTAATTTTAAAGAAAAATTCGTTCAAAATAAAACTTACTGGAAAAAAAAACAAAATGGTCAGCGGTGGTAATTTTTTTTGGTAGTTTTAAATTTTTGAATTACCTTTTCCTTTTCAAAGGCAGAAAAAAAAAAAAAACAAAAACAATTTTATCTTAAAACTGATTGATGATGAAAACACTAGGAAAATAAATATTTTTTTATTTCATCGAAAATTGAACACTCAGACTATTCTTCATTTAATTTACTCAAATACTCATAGAAACTCAACTGATTTTTTGATTGTCAAATTAAAAAGACATTGCAAAAAGGCCTTCTGTATTTTACGGAGATCGACTGATATTTTTTTGACGATTTTTTATTTACCTTTCGGACGTTAAACACAACTATTTTTACAACTCTTCCTTCTTTTGTAGAAATTTACAAAATTAATGTAATTCCATTTTTTAGTTTTTACAAAAGGAAATGAAAAAAAAATGTCTTTTTTTTAACACATTTTCAACAAATGATAAGAACTCAAAAATTATGTTTATTTTATTGTATTGCAAAAAAAAAGCTATCGAAGTAGTAAAAGTATTTAAAAACTTTTAAGTTTTTAGCTAAAACTCAAACTTTTACTATTTTTACATTCATGAAAAAAGTTTGTTTTTGTCGAATCAGCAAGATTAATAATGAATTAATCAAAATTTTAATAATTTATTTTCGATTGTTGTTAAAAAGTGAAAAAAAAAGTGGAAACAAAATAAAAAATCAAGTGTCGTCTTTTTCATTTATGACGTTTTTTTGATAATCGAATGAAAAAAAAACAAAAAAAGAAAAGTCAAACAAGAAGATTTTTTTTTTTCAGTTTTTTTTTTACACAATCTGCAATCATTTTCTACTGAGAAACGTTCAAAAAAAACTTACTGGAAAAAAAAAAAATAACAGGTGAAGAGAAGAGGTCAGCGATTGATTATCAACCCAATTTTTCTATTAAAAAAAATAACGAACCCCTAAAATACGTCAAAGGAAATAAAAAATGTCCTTTTTTCCAAATCAACAAAGTGTGACCTCAAGCAAAGGTTTACATTCATGAAAATTTGGAAAAATGTTAATCAAAATTTTAATAATTTATTTTCGATTGTCTGTAAAAAAGTGGAAACAAAATAAAAACCTGCATACGATACGCTACAATGATTGATTAAACAAATCTGCAATCATTTTCTCTGAGAAGTGAACATGTGTTGATTATCTTTTAACCAAAAAATAAACTAAACACTACCAACTTCAGTATTTTATACTCCACTTTCAATCTATAGTAAAAAAAAACTCATTTTCTTTTTATACTCCACTTTCAGCAAAAAAAAAAATCATTTTCTTTTTTACAAAACACAAAACTAAAATAAATCTATCCTGTCAGTGACACACAAAAAAAGTGTTTAACCATTGACATTTATTTGACAATCTTCTGTTCCTCATTTTCAATGCATAAAATAACCTATAATGTACTTCTATTAAACATTACTACAAAATAAATTATTACATAGCATTGTTTGTCAGTAATACTTGCATTCAGGGTCCGTATAATAACCCTGAATGCCCCCCGACACGGGTGGGCCCAAGCTTGATTGGGAGCCCCGGGTGTCTTAACAACATTTTCTTTTTTTCTACCTACATTTTTACGTTACGAATTAAACAAATATAGCTGACTACTAGCATTTAAAACTTTAAAAAATAAATGTTTTTTTTTGCGGATTTTGACGCCATTCTGGGCAGGGGTCTTTTTCTTTTGTCCAAACCCGTGAATTTGTTTGTCTTGAAAAAATAATAAAAAGAAAAATTCGCTATTTTTTTATTCATAATATGTGTTGTTAAGTTTGTTAAAATTATTCAACTTTTTAACAAGAGAAGTCTCAAGCTGATGTTAAAAATTGCTGCAAAACATTGATCTATTTAAAAAATGGAATGATGATAACGACATATAATTAATTTATTTTCCATTTTTCTAGTCGCCTATATTGCATCGGTGAATTGTAAAAAATAATTACATTACAATAAAATTTGTATTTTATATGAATATTATCTTATGAAAATTGAGATGGGTCTCCATATCATAGATCGTGTGTGAGGTGAGGGCGTATTGTAGATGGGTTCACACAATACAAGGCCCAAGCACCACTCAAGGTAGAGGGTTACTGAGTGAGATTGTTGTAGAAAAGGGAGAAGTAAGAATTGCATATTATGAGGATGTGTAGGATAGCTATCAGTTAACCAAGAAGAGACTAAGATTACAGTGCTAAGGGAAGCATCCCCTCAGGAGTGCATTCTATAAAGTAACAGTACTAGAGAAGATGATATCTGAGAGGAACTTACTCCTTACCATTGAAATATGAAGAGATGAGGATGATTTGCCTCTGTGAAGAATAGTGATAGAGTAGTGAGAGGTTAGCAATGTTTTATCTATGGGATAAGCTTTGCAGGGTGGAGAATAATTTATCACACACAATGCTGCATAATCGTTTTTTTCATTTGCAGTCCAGAATGAGCTTTGTAGGTATTCAGGAGAGGGAGCCTCTTTGTGGCAAACACATATTGATACAGATGCAAAAGAGACCCAGAGTTGCATGCAGACATGTCTGTTGACATCAGTTAGTCACATCCTGATTTCTCCATTAGCAGCAGAACAGCTTGACATATCCAAAGATGGGCCTCTCTGCAACTTGTCCAAATCCAGGTCTTTGACAAACATCTCATGTCAATAAAAGTGAGAGGAAAACCAGCAGTCGGCTGTCTGTTTTTGGTGAGACTCACTTTGCTTCCGTCAGAGTCTTGTTGTAAAGATGTTCCCTTGATGCATTTTGTTCCAGAAGTTTTGTACCACATGCCATGCTGTGGTTTTTGAGGCAGTGGCTTCACTCATTGTTATTCCAATTTTGTTTTTTTTAATTTCTTGATCAGAAGAGAGATCAACTGTCTGGCACTGGTCATCCAGATATTTGGAGGTATACTACATTGGAAATGTACCTCCAAATATCTGGATGTGAGATAAGGGTTGCAGGGTGGAGAATAATTCATCACCCACAGGTGGCATAGTTACTTTTGAACTCTGTTGAGGCTGGACAGTGACAACTAAGCAGAACTAACCCAGATATAACAATACTCCATTGTTGATCTGATCTGATCCATACACTATGATATCATCTTCATATATATTTACTAAGTATCTGAGAATGTTCTTAAGTAGATTATAATTATAAAGCAGAAAGAAGGCAGGGCCAGGAAGAGTGCCTTGGGAGACGCCTGCATTGATCTCATGTGCCCCAGAGGAGTGGCCATTAACAATAACTTTCATAAAATGATAGGAAAGACTTGATAACTGAAAAGACTCTCTTAGAGATTCCATATCTGGCAAGTTTATGCAGCCATGTCCAGTGTCACACTTTATCAAAGGCCTTCAAGATATCTAAGACAATCACTCTCAAGATATGTTTATAATCAAGCACTTCACTAAGTCTATGTTGTTATGGTTTATTTTGCTTTACAGCATATCAACCTCAATGGGATATTTAATGTTGACGAGATTTTTAAGATATGTTTGTAGGAACAGAATATATATCCTTTGTAAGAAATCAGTTTGTGGATCAGGTTTCATTGGTGTATTTTTGTAAAAAGGGTTTTTGTTAGGAGTCAAAAGTATTGCTGATAATATTTTTCTTTTTTTTTTTTTTTTTTTAAAAAAAAAATGTATTGCTGGTATTTTTAGTATAAAAATCTATTTTTATGTTTTCATTGTGTTTTAACCCCAGCTTGGGAGTTAACCATTTGGTCATAGCTGGGACCCTAACAGGTGCTACCACCTTGGGTCAAGGTGGAATTGGGAACAACAGCAATTAAGAGTTGGTTCCACGCTCTTCAAGACCTTCCCATAAGAGACCTTGCTGTCGGATGTAGTTCATCGTCATACCCAGGATATGTGAGAATTGTTAAGACATAAGCAGTGGTCCTAGAGCAGCAAAAACCATACTGTTTGTTGTGCAGGAATTTGTTTTTGTTGAAATGTTCAACAATTTTCTTGTTGATAATTTCAAAAAAATTGCTGATGATGCTAAAAAGGCTTATGGGGTGATATTGTGATGAGGACAAGGGCTTACCTGTATTCTTGTAGTTATTTTCCAAGCGTAGCTTAGATGTGGCACAGGGCTGAAAGTGTGGGGCACCCAGTGAGGAACTTGAACTCACAAGCTTGCTAACCATTACACGTAAAAGGTTCTCCAAGCGTAGCTTAGATGTGGCACAAGGTCAAAATTAGAGGCACCCACACTACTCATTAATTGCTTTAGCAAGCCAAAATTGCCCATTAACTACCTCGAGGTGCCCCAACCTGTATTCTTGTATACAGGGCATGCATTAGACACCTTGACACCTTCAATGGGCTTGGAAAACATTTCTTCTTCAGGCAACAGTTAAACAGCTTTGCCAAGTTGGAGATACTGGTCCAAGGTTCTTGAAAACTTAGGATTTTATCTGGATCACCCAGGGTTTTGGAAGTCAGAAACCTCCCAAGCCAAAATAGAGATATCACAAAGCTTGTGCTCTGTGAGGTGGGAGAAGTTGGGTAAAGAATGGTCTTTATCATCTAGTCTAGAGTTAGAGGCAAAGTTCATAGGAAATAGTTTAGCTTTGTCCAATAAAAATCAGATACACATTAATTCTTGACCGCTGACAATCGCTTTCTTCCCAGTTTTCAAATTGTTTGTAATTAAATTTCTTGTAAAATATTGCTACAAAGCAGCTATTGGAATGGAAGGTGGAATTGGAGTGTCAAGTTCACATTCTGTCTGAATTTGTTGCATTTACTTTCACACAATTACCCCAGGGAATGGTATGAATCCATTTCTTCTTTCCCCAGCTATGGGTTAAATAGTAGAACAGAATGGGCTCTTTAGCGTTAATTGGTTACCAATCTAAGAGAAGCACCATTCTGAATTCTAAACTGGCAGGGTTGACAATTACACCCCATAAAAACCTACTTGCTATGGAAACCACATGTAGTGTATTGAGGCTGTGACCCTATACTCCCCAGGGGATTTTAATAAAATTTGATAATGATGCTTATGATTGTTACAAAATGATAATTTCTTTCTATATTTCTGAGATGAGGTATTGTAATTATTTGAACTATTTATATTGCTTGGACTGTTGTCCTAATCTTTGTTGCCATATTCATGACATTTCAGTTGTTGTTTGCTCCAGCCTTCTTCAAGTGATTGAAACTTCAAACTGAACCCTTTATTTTGTCCACTGGGGTAGATTGTTCTAGTTCTATGTGCCATGCCTCTTCCAGGTGTCAGTTATCTACTTTCAACTCAACTCTGCAAGTTTTTGTTCACCTCTGCAGTAGCCAGACAACTCTTTGGGTTAACCAATGCTTTTATCCACTGAGCCATATGTTCTTGAGGACATCGGTATATAAATTTTTTGGGACTTATAAACCTAATGACAGAAAACATCACTGGAAAATATGAAAACTTAAGGAATCAGTGCATATGCTGAGCCACAAAAATCTCCTAAGCCGGCCAAGCATAGAAATGAATAAATTATGGGAACCAGTAATACAGAGAGCTAGAGAAATACAATAACAACAACAAAAATTGTAATATGAGCTCTAGTAAAAAAAATGATTAGAGATATTAGGTTTATAAGTCACAAAAAATTCACTAATAATCCCTTTTTTTTATTAACAAAGCATTTCTAGAGTAAATGATTTGTAATGCGATTCTATAGTCAAGCATTTTACAAAATAATAATTAAGTGTAATAATGATATAACTTCTGTAAGTTTGTTACTATGACACAGCAAAAATAGCACATTCTAGCAAAATTTTGTTATCACAATACTTTTAAAATATTCTATGTTGAGAAATAAAATAATTTCCAGTTTAATCAGGCCACTGGTTTCTGAATAATTTTTAATTGATTGATTTGTTTGTTTAACAACATATCAACTACTCATGGGTCATTTAATGCTAAAATTTAATTTTCTTGGGAGCTAAGTAATAAAAATTATTCTGCTTTCACAACTGAATACATGGTAGATAATACTCAGCTTTTGTGCATATACATGTTTGTGTGGACATGATTAATTACTAGAGGTGGTGATATGTGTGTTTTATATCATAGTTTTGTTGAAGTTATATTTTGGAATACAGTTTGATTTCTTTAAGAATTTGTAGGATATTCTATATCATAAAAGAGTTCATTCATCTTGGTTGCTTGGTTAATTGATTTTGTTTGGTAGCATAATAAACTTGATGGGTTATTTAGTGCTGAAATCTAAATATTTTGCACATAATTTTATGCTTCCAGAGTAAAGGTATCTTTTTTAGATATATATTTTGATCATAAAATGCATTGTTGGTAATTTTACCATAAAAATGTATTTTTATATTTTTTTAATGTTGTATTGATTGTTATTTTACTATAAAAAATGTATCGTTGGTCATTTTATTATAAAAATGTACTGTTGATTTTTGTTTGGGGGTTCACTATTTGTCCTTAACTGGGGTCCTAGCAGGTGCTACTACCCCGAGTGAGGGTGGACCTGGGAACAACAGCAATTAAAAGGTGGTTCCACACTCATCAAAACCTCCAATCTGCCAATCAGAGGCCTTGCTGCCAGATATAGTATAGTGATTTTCCAAGCATAACTTAGATGTGACACAAGGCCGAAATTATGGGGCACCCAATGAGGATTGAACTCACTCATAATTTATTCTAGTGAGACAAGCTTGCTAAACACTACACCACCTCGAGGTGCCCCTGCCAGATATAATATATCGTCATACCCAGAATGAAATTTTTAATTAAGTATAAATTAACTGCTAATCATAGAGATTGTTTTCACATCTTAATAAGAACAGGTAAAAGCAAGGAAAGCCATTTAAATCTGAGTGATAATTAGCATTTGCAAATAAGTGTAATATAAATTTTATAAATAGGAAGTGAAATGATGTCAAGTAGAGGCACTGAAGTCATCATTCTAGTGAGTACATATAATATCTAAATTCTGTCAGTAACACTTGCATTAATTACTGACAATCTGCTTGTTTCCCATTTTCAATACACAATATACAAAGTGATTGCCTGAATTTGTTGAAATTTATCTCCAGTAAAAAATTCAATATTTTTATATATTAAATTTCACCTAATCCAAAGGTGGAGAGTTAAGGTCAAAAGGATAATGCTGACGGAGGTGTGTGATATCAAATGATCAAATTTCATTTTTAATTGTTAGCATAATGCTTATCAATGCAGAATGTGGAATTGCTGAACCGAGTTCAAATTCTAACCATGTCTATTATGCTCAAATGTCCTTAAGAAAGGAATGAATCTATCTTTTCTAGCCCAAGCTATGGTTTAAATAGCAGGGTAGACTTGGCTCTCTGGCCTTTTTCTTTCTTCTGTTTCTTTCTTTTTTTTTTCCTTCTTTTTCATTTTTCTTTTTCCTTTACTTTATTCGTTTTCTTCCTTTTACTTTTTTCTTTCTGCTTTCTCTTTCTTCTTCGTTTTTCTTTCTCCTTCCTTTTACTTCTTTCTTTCTTCTTTCTCTTTCTTCTTCCTTTTATTTTCTTTTCTTTCTCCTTCCTTTTACTTTCTTCTTTCTTTCTTCTTTGTTTTTCTTTCCTCTTCCTTTTACTTTCATTCTTCTTTCTTTTTCATTTTACTTTTTTTCCTCCTTTTATTTCCTTTCTTTTTCTTTCATCTTCCTTTTTCTTCTTCCTTCTTTCTCGTTCTCTTTTTTCATTTTTCTTTTGCTTCTTCTACTTGTTCTTTTTTGTTAGTCATTTCACCCCAAACAAGGCAATAAAGCCACTATGGCGCAAGTGTTTACTGAGTGCAAAACAATAAGGGAAAAATAAAAACATTATTAAGGTGAGAGACAGATAAAAGAACTGAAATTAAGAATACTGCAGATAACAATTGACACTGAATTTAAATTTTTGAAGATAAAAGTAAACCAGGAAGCTAGTAGCTGGAAGAGAGTGCAAGAAAAGAAACTGTTAGCATAGAACATGTGGTTGCACGTAGCCATTTCAACTGTAAAACAATGAGACCTAACTGCCAATCTAGTACTGCGCTTAAATTTGTAAAATCAAGGTACCAAAGAGGAAATCTCAGCAGAACAATTATCAGGAAAATATATATTTTCATTTACGGATGACCTGAAGTTTGCATTCAAACATGAAACAGACTTTTGCCACTAGATGCTGACCTCAGTGTCCACTTTCATATTTACATATGCTCTATCCCCATAAATACAAAATACCTTAAAACTACATTTTTATCACATATTCTCATTTATCAATATTTATAATATTTATATCTATATATGAAATATTTACAATAATTATATATATATATATATATATATATATATTTACAATAATTATATATATATATATATGAAACAGAATGGATAAATAGTTATAGAAAAGGCTCAGGGTAGCTACATTATGGTGGTGAGAAAGTGACTGAAGCCGAGATGCCAGGTCAAGACCTTGAACGACAGTCAAAGAAACAGACAACTATGAATTCAAAACTGTGGCAAAGGCAATGGTAAACCACTCCACTATCTTTCCTAAGAAGTCATGGCAATTAGGAGATAATAAAGAAAAGGAAACTGTGTAAAGACATGATCACCTATGCCCTGAAGAGACATGCTATTTAAAAAAAAAAAATTTTTTTACTTTGCTGACTTTCTTTCATTTTTCTATACAGTTCATGTCATGAAAAGATTTCCTTTGTATTTTCTCAGTCCAGCAGTCATTATTAATCTTGCATATCATATTCTGGTGCTCTCCTTGCTGCTTGGGCACTTATATAATCTCTATACCTTAGCTATGATAATTAAGCAGTCATTTACATATGACTACAGTTTATATTAAGTTATAATTCAGTTTTCAAATCAATTATAAACCTTACTAAATTTCGATTTAAAAATTTGTCATTTCATAGTTCTTTACCTAAACTGATTGCAATGTTCTTTTTGCATAAGTTATTTACTTATGCGCACATGGCCAAGTGGTTAAAACATTTGCTTACTGACCATGAGACTCAGGTTTGAATCTCAACATGATCATTTTGTTAAGAAGTTGACTTCTTGATGTTATTGGTCTGTAGGAGACAATCCCAGCATGCAGACTCTTTGGAAAAGGCCTGAAAACCATACCATGGATTGAACCAAACCTTGTGAGTGAAATTGGGTAAACAAGTCATTGCAACTGAGGGTTTGAGCATGATGATCTTGTTCAGATTGTTGATCACACCAGATAACAAACATCTCTCCCAGAAACTGTAACTAAGGTCTGCTCAGCATAGTCACAGTATAAACCACAGGTGGGCTCTGTGGGTGTTGAACAAACACAAAATATACCTGAGCAAGTGTCTGTAATAGGGATTACCTAGCTGCCCTAGTAGACAGGTATCCCCAAATATAAGTGGCCAGCCATTAATGTAATTAATTAACTCACCAATGTACTGCATTTTGCATTGTTACTCTTACATTCTTGGCTAAAGTCCAACACTATTATTTATGATGTGTTTACTATTATTTACAAAACAGAGATTTCCATGATACTGACGAGATGGAATATCTGGTTGCCAATGAGAGCAACAGCCCAAGATATGAACTATGAATTGGAGGCAACAAAATCAAGCAAATACAAAAATTTAAATATCTAGGAAGTGTTTCAACAGAGGATGCAAAATGTGGCATTGAAATGTGAATGAGCATGGGAATACTAAAATGTGAATGACCATGGGAGTACTGAAATGTGAATGAGCATGAGAATACTGAAATGTGAATGAGCATGAGAATAATGATCATGGGAATACTGAAATGTGAATGAGCATGGGAATACTGAAATGTGAATGAGCATGGGAATACTGAAATATGAATGATAATGGGAATACTGAAATGTGAATGAGCATGGGAATACTGAAATATGAATGATCATGGGAATACTGAAATGTGAATGAGCATGGGAATACTGAAATGTGAATGAGCATGGGAAAACTGAAATGTGAAGGAGCATGGGAATACTGAAATGTGAATGAGCATGGGAAAACTGAAATGTGAATGAGCATGGGAAAACTGAAATGTGAATGAGCACGAGAATACTGAAATGTGAATGAGCATGGGAATACTGAAATGTGAATGAGCATGGGAAAACTGAAATGTGAATGAGCATGGGAATACTGAAATGTGAATGAGCACGGGAATACTGAAATGTGAATGAGCACGGGAAAACTGAAATGTGAATGAGCATGAGAATACTGAAATGTGAATGAGCACGGGAATACTGAAATGTGAATGAGCATGGGAAAACTGAAATGTAAATGAGCATGAGAATACTGAAATGTGAATGATCTTGGGAATACTGAAATGTGAATGAGCATGGGAAAACTGAAATGTGAATGAGCACGGAATACTGAAATGTGAATGAGCACGGGAATACTGAAATGTGAATGAGCACGGGAAAACTGAAATGTGAATGAGCACGGGAAAACTGAAATGTGAATGAGCATGAGAATACTGAAATGTAAATGAGCATGGGAATACTGAAATGTGAATGAGCACGAGAATACTGAAATGTGAATGAGCATGGGAATACTGAAATGTGAATGATCATGGGAATACCGAAATTTGAATGATCATGGGAATATTGAAATGTGAATGATCATGGGAATACTGAAATGTGAATGAGCATGGGAATACTGAAATATGCCTTCCAAAAGCTAATTAAGAAACAGAAAAATTACATTACAAACAAAGAAAAGAGTAATGAACTGTTATGTAATATAAGACCTCCTATATGGCAGTGAATGCTGGACAATTTTCTCATAGAAGAGACTTGAGACAACAGAAATATGGTTCTACATAAAAAAAAACTGAGAACATCATGAACTAAACATGTGAGTAACGACAAAATTTTAAGGAAAATGTGAATAAAAAGAACACTTATATTTAGAATCAGAAAGAGATAATTGAAATCTGAAAGCACATTTGGGTAGCCAAAAATGCATTCCAAAAGCTAAGCAAAGTATTAAGAAACAGGAAAATTTTGTTAAAAGCTAAGAAACAAGTACTGAACTGTTAAATAATATTGGTTCTCCTATATGGCAGTGAATGTTGCACAATCTCCTCACAGATGAAGAAGGGACTTGAGACAACAGATATGTAATTCTACAGAAGAAAGCTGAGAATACCATGGACTGAACATGTGAGGAATGATGAAGTTTTAAGGAAAATAGGATCAAAAAGAATAATTATACTTAAAATCAGAAAGAGTCAATTGAAATTTCCTGTGAACATTATGAGAAAAGAAAACTTAAAGAATTCGACACTCACAAGACATAATGAAAGCAAGAGGGAGAGAGGAAAAGAGGCGTACCTAACGAGCTTTTGCAAATGGTTGGCAGAACAAAGATTCAGAGTGAAAGCAAAAACCGAGCCATAACCATAAGTTTCAGGCTAAAAGTTTCTTCTATCACACTTCTTGCTTGTGGAACACTCTTCCAGTTTCTTGCTTCCCGGTCGACTTTGATCTTCAAAAATTTAAATGCAATGTCAATCGTCATCTTGTGTCTTCTTAATTCACATTCTTTTATTGTCCTCACTCCTTAATAGGATATTTTTCTTTCTATTCTTTAACACTCAGTAACCCTTTGCACCTTTATTGGCTTTATTGACTTGCTTGAGGTGAAAGGATAAAAAAAAATACTGAGCTGCTACAAATAACAGGAACATGTGGAGATCCATGAATGCTCAAATCCTGAAGGGACACAACATATAGAAAAAGCGATTTGCATAAAATTGTGATCCACTCAACTGTTCTAAGTTACCATTAATAGAGTCATTTGTCTGAACACAGAAATAGAATGATACAAAAAGGCAAATGTTAAATATGCAATACAACATTTATATCTAGACATGAGTATTATATAGGAATAAAGTGTTGCTGCTGACACTTGAGTTTGAACATAGATTGCCAGTGAGCAAACACAGGTGATCCTTTTATTGAATTAAATAGACTACATAACCATAGAGGAAACACATAAGTAGGAATTAGCTTGGCATCTAATTGATCGTTATTTCTACTCTATCTTCTATTAATATACAGATCCCTATTTCTAGTCTATCCTCCATTACTATTTGGATGATCATTTCTACTCTGTCCTCTATTACCATACGGACCGCTATTCTCTATACTATTTCACCATATGGATTACTATTCAAGTGAGTATTATCCAGTAAGTACTATTAGTGCAAGTGCTATTCGAAGGCATCTGATACCAGTATTGTTCAACAGTGTACTACGATTACAAAGTCTCTACTACAACAAGCATTTACAAAGTATTCATTGACATCACAAAAATGAGGCAGTGGAGTTGTATAATAAGCACTATGATCAGAAATAATCATTTTTTTCAAAAAGTTTTTCTATTTTACTATTGATTAAAAGATCTTTTTTGTTAATTCACCCTAAATAATGTAAAGTTACTTATCACAAATATTAATTCACCCCAAGAATTTATAAAATTTAACTCAATGTTTGTGTTATATAGGAACAAAATGTGTAACTACCAACACGAAGGTTCGAGCGTGACACTCTGGACTTATGAGTATATATTTTCCGCCAGGTGTATAAATTGCAGTGTCAGGCTACTGACTGCGGTGATTATTGAGGTGACTGTTGAGTGAAACTATCCAGTCGAATTAGTGTGAATTATTGTGCATTGATGATTTGGGTTTTGATTTAGGATTTACCAGACGTTAAGCCGAGCCGCGCTACTAACAAGGTATTCACTGAAATGGTTAATTATCTTTGGTTGACTTTTACTTCTTTGTTCTTGTTAAGTATTTATTTGCAGTTGTAATTAAATACTGTTTTATCTTAACATTGAAGTCTTAAGTTATATTAATCATTAACGGCAACTGTACGTCACAAAAGTTTGTTTTTTTATTAAATATTTGGCACTCTTTTGAAATTACAAATTTTAAATCAAAATTTGTTTAATTTGCCTTGCAACAACTACAACCTTCAGAATTAAAAACTACCAAAAATCAGGGAGTTATTCACATTTCGTAAGTGTGGATTATATTCAAGGTACTTAAAATGAATTTTTTGCAATTTAAAAAAAAAAAGTCTGTTTTTGGCTTGCTTATCAGAGTGAGCACAAACAGACTGCACAATTAGAAATAGCGCACTTGAGTCGCCATATCTGGGGTGATCACAAGAGTCAACCCAACCAGAGTCTGATGGAAGGTCCTCACTCTGGGAGAATTTGGTGAGAAGTTTAGTAAATATAAATTCTTTTTATTTTGGAGTGAATTAACAGAAAAGATACTGATTAAAAACTCCAGATCACAAATATCAAAATATTTTTTTTTAAATTAAATTCTATAGAAGCTAATATGGGGGTTCAGTTTACTATGTAAATTCATTGTAAATCGACCCCCCCACCATAGAGGTCAAAACAAAATATGCTATATATGTGATTTCTTAAACTGTAAGCCTACAGTCAAATTGTGCTGATTCTTGTTCAATCACCGAAGTTAAGCAGCATCAAGCATTGTCTGTACTTAGAGGCACCATTTGGGAACAACGGGTGCTGGAAGCAACCTTCTAAAATCCAATCTGTATTTTAGCTTTAAATAACCCAAAAAGTGTTGATAAGCTGTAAAAATCAAATCAATCTTAAAATAAAAAAAAATTTGAATTTTGTAACCTGGAGTTCTTTTTTCATACATTACTATCAATTAAGAAATCCAGATAATGAATTTAAAAAAAAAATATTTAAAAAAATTTTATGATACATGAGCATATTTGTTTTGGCTTCCATAGGGGGGGGGGTCAATTTACAATGAATTTATTTAGGAAATTTAGCAAATTTGATTTTAAAAAAAATATTAATATTTGTAAATTGGAGTGCTTATTTGTTAGCAATATATGAACAAAAAAAAAATGCATGTGTCATAGTCTTAGTGGAAGATAAGTTGCATATGTTGCCAAATTAACATTCACTGGGAACATTAAGCAAAGAGAAATGCTGACAGAAAAATGAAAAAGCTTCTTACTTGAATGTCAAAATGTCACACCAGAGATAATCATGTTGAGCTGGTATCTCTCGAGATGTGAGAAATAAGGAAAGTAATGTCCATCTTGTTTCTTGCTGGTCAATAACTGGCTTTATTTTCCTCCTTGTGTAGTTCTTCCCTTGACACTTTGTATGCAAGAGAAGGACATTATTTTTGCATCCCTATAACATAAATGATTTACCTCAGCAGGCCAACAATGAGACAAGAATTTTTTTTACTTTTCATTTGGGACAAACACTTTCTAACAAAAACAGGTGGAATAGATTCAGTCTCCTTTCATTATGCTGTTTTCATGATGGAAATTTAAACAGTATTCATATAATTCCTAACAACAAAGCTTTTAGGAAACTTACATACAATACCAGACCATTAGCAAATTTGATTCTAAATTGGGTAACAGACAAAAATGATTTCATACCCGCTTAGCTCAGTGAGACCTATAGGGGATGACTTTCTGTAATACAATGATTACAAAGATAGCCTAAAAACTATTACAAACATAGTGAGCATAATCCTCCCTAGGTGCTCCAAAATTTTAGCCTCGTGACAAGCCAAGTTATACTTATATATTCAAGTTTTCAGTGCATTGCTGTAGAACAATGGTTAGCAAGCAGGACTCCTTAACTATAACTGCTCTAGTGGTTTTAAACATTATTTATTGCCTAATTGATACATGTTAATACTCTTGGGAAAGGTATGAATCCTCTTCTTCTACACCCCAGCTATGGGTAACTAGGACAGACTGGGTTCTATAGCCTTGGATGGCAACTGGTCTACTGCAAAAAGAAATGGCAACCTACTGCGGGGAAAAAAATCTGCTTCATCAGTCATGTATCGAAAGATACATGATCGCCTAAGCGAGTATCACGCATGGCACATAACTGACAAGTAAATAACAATTTACTGACATGCTTGCTGGTTGAGGTAGTTGCAAACTTCCCAATTATGGTAAGTGTCCGAGTCAAAATTTCAAACATTGATGTTTATAAGCAGGACCTCCCCACTTGGAATAACGGCACAGCACAATCTTCCTAACCACAATTTTACTTTCATTTTTGTGTGATAAGCTACAGAAAATATCAAAATAGGCAGACCCTCCCTACTTAGAATATTGGCACAACACAATCTTCCTAAAAACAATTTTACTTTCGTTTTTAGCTTATCATACAAAGCTAAGTTTTTAGAGATTATTTATCTTTGTGTCAAGTTTTTTTAGGGAATAACGTAGGCAAACTCTCCGTACTTGAAATATTGAATTGACAAAAAACTAAAGTACAAAAAAAAAAAAAAGTAACAAAACACAATCTTCTAACGAATCTCCACTTTTAGTCCCAATTATTAGTCTTGTGCTCTAAGCTAGGCTTAAATTAAATTTTTTAAGTATAAATAAATAAATCTATACTTAAATCGCAAATTTGTCATGCAAAAAGAATTTTTTATCAATTTTCCTGCGAAAAAAAAAAAAGATACTCAAAAAATATTTTTTTTTAAAATATTGTACTTCAATTCATTTAAGTTCCAGTATTTTGCTGTTTTAACTCAATTGTTGAATAACTATATTTACAGTTTTTAGTTTATGGATGTTTGATTTAATTTCCTACTTGTGTTCACTTTCAACAAAACAAATTCATTATTAAACAAATTATATTACAATAAAAATTTTGACTTTTTTTTTTTAGGCCAGTCTGTCTGGCTGTAGAAATATTAAAATGAAAAAAAAAGGTTAAAAATAAAAATGCATCCCACTGAACTAAATGATGAATCAATTATTATTAGATACAATTTGTATTTATTTTTAAATCATTTAAGAAGGAGTACTTGCAAAAACACAAGTTAATAAACAGAAAAAAATTAATTCATGAATCCTTTTAATTTCGAATGAAAGAAAACAAAAGCTAACGTTGTCTAAAGTTTATTTACAAAAATGAAATTTAATTCGTAAGTTACTCAAAATGTCTTAGAACAAGGTAAAAATAGCTTCATTAACGAAAGAAAAAAATAGATAAAAATAAATAAGGTTTTGATTTTTTTAGATAGAATGATTTTTTTAAAAACGTGCGAAATTTCCCGCGAGACACGGGAAATAAGTAACACTCGTTGACAGATATAAAGAAAGACTGATCAATATGTTTAAAAAATATTCTTTAAGTTAGAGTAGTAAACAATGAAGTAACATTGTTTGGAGATCTATCCAAATGAAATCTAAGACGAAGCTACAAAAGAGGGGCACCCAGTGAGGATCAAATTAACGAAATCGTGTTCTCTCCTCCGATGTTTCGAACCATTTCTCCCGGGAGAATCGTCTTGATTTGAATATTTACTGACATTTAATAAGCTTAGCTTTATCTGGCATAAGGTTACAAAGTGTGAAGAACCCAGTAAGGCTCGAACTGACTCCTTTGGTAATTGTTTATTGGTCTGCTGGGCTTACTTTCTAAACCTTCTCCGGCGTGGTGTTCTGTTTTGAATATTTAGTGATGCTAAGAAGGAAGGGGCGGTTATCAGTCAAAGGGAAGTAACTGCGACATTTTCTTTTTTATTGTCTGCAAATATGACGAATGTTTTTTTTGTTTTTTTCTGCCCGCAATGATGTAATATTATATCCTTTTATTCTACTTACAAAATTTATGTAGCATGACAGATTTGAAAAAAAATTAAGTGAAAAATATCTTTTTAAATTATATTATTAAAATGAATTAATTCCTATGCCTTTTATACTGTTCATAATTTTTGTAAAAATTTGGAGAATTTTTTTTTCAGTTTGATTCATCCTGTACAACTGTGAACCACTCGAAGTGGAGAGTTATATTAAAAGGCAGTTTATACAGATAGGAGGGGAAGATAATGATTAACACCAGACTTGAACAGGTTAAGATTGTAGTGTTCGGGGAACATCCAGAGAGCAGCAGTTCGCAGGAAGAAGCTGTTTGAGTGGAACTTACTGATGGAATATGAAAGGAAACATCTTAATCATTTCACCCCAAGAAAGACAACAAAGCTACTAAGATACAAGGGGTTATTGTCTGTAAGAGAATATGAGAAAAAAAAGACATTATTAAAGAGAGAGAATAATATAATATTTAGGAATTAATAAGATAACGATTGACATTGAATTTAAATTTTTAGAAATCACTTGAATTCACAAAGCCAGAAGAGTGGTCCATAAGTGAGAAGTGAAAGAGAAGACACTATTAGCATAGAACTTACAGTTACCTCTGGCCATTTCAATTGCAAAATGATGAGACCTTGACACTAACAGCACTTAAATTCATAAAGTCTAGGTACCAAAGAGGAAAACTTATTGGAACAATTTCCATGAAAATATTTATAGAAAAGGCATAGGGAAGCTATGTTATAGTGATGGGAAAGTGATTAAAGCCAAGATGTCAGGTCAGGACCTATAACATTGCAAATTCTTCTTTGTATTTTATCAAGAATCTCTAAATACATAGCAGAAATACTAAACCAAATATTGTAAATGTCTGGCAACAGGACTCTGCACCATGTCACACAAGCAGGAGAACCTACACATGGCTCTCAGAGAATTTCTGTGGTCACATCACCCCTTATATCTGGCCACCTAATTCCGCAGTCTCCAACCCCCTTGATTATTATGTGTGGGGTGCAGTTGAGCAAGAGACCAACAAAGCTCTTTGTAACACCAAAGATGAACTGAAAGCAAGGATTATGGCAGCATTCATGAACTTTAGTAAGTAAACTGTCCAGAAGAATTGCAAGAGATTCCAAAGTTGTCTGGAGGGTGTGGTTGAAACCAATCTCAATTTTATTGAATAAATTTATTCTTTAGCATTTCAAAATATTTTTGTGTAAATTTGGTAAATATATCGGTTAAAATGAGATGTCAGTGTTATTTTCATTTTTGTGTAATTTAGATGACAATTTATCCATCGCACCCTGTATGTGTGTACACACACACACACACACACACATTTATTATATATATATATATATATATATATATATATATATATATATATATATATATATATATATATATAGCAATAGCAAAGATAGTGTTAAAAGAAAGGACATTTAAGGCAAACAGTCTTTGCCATAATGTGCTCCATATCAGAGATAGACCATTAATATGATTAATACCAATAAAATATCTGATTGATATTATATTCAGCACCTCAACTCTATAGTTCTATAGACAAACTTTTCCGTAATTGTTCAGTTCACTCTTCAGGAGAATTCAGCAATTAACTGCTGATTTTCTCATTTTTTGTTAATTACATTAAACTTAGTATAATGATCATGAAAAATGAGTAACTCAGCACTGAATGGCTGAAACCTTCTGAAGAGTGAATTGAACAATTACGGAAAAGTTTGTCTACAAGGCGCTGAATATACCATCTGTCAGCCGAAGGGACAAATTCTATTTGTATTTATCCTATATATAAATATATATATATATATATATATAATTATTTATATATTATATGCGCAGTACTTATTAGAAAGCGCTCAATATCAGAGATAGAGTTAACATATTTGGCTGGATTGATGTGAGTTTGTGACCCTGGGTTTCACACTTTTGCGATCATCAGACAAACTGATTAATTTTTTTAATTATATATATATATATATATATATATATATTAACTGATCCATTTTTTTAATTATATATATATATATATATATATATATATATGCATATAGTCTTGAACAACAAAAATTGTTAAAAATTAAAATTTCAGACACACTGGGTTGTATATTAATATTTGTGTTATATTTTTTAATTAGATTCCTCAACTATTTTCAGCCAGCATGACCTTCATCAGGTGAAAAAAATTCATGCTTATTAGTAGCAGTGAACTAAGGGGTGAATGACAGTCTCTGAGGAAGTTGAACTTGGCCTATAGTTTTCATTTGTCTTTATTTTTTTTAGTTTATTTTAGGTCGGTTCTGGGACTGGTCAAAGATCTGTTTTTCAAATTGTCTTTTAAGGAGAGATAGGGAGACCCATGAATCTCAAATTTACCTTTTTAGTCATTTTGACAGCTTTATTGGTTGCTGGGAAGGAGATGTGTGTGTTATGTGTATGTTATCTTTTAATTCTGGGGGAGTGTGTGTAATGTATGTTGTCTATATATTTGTGTGTGTGAGAATGTGTGTATGGGAGACCTCATCACCTTTATAAGCATATCTGTCTAGTGTGGTTGAGGGTGAGAGTCAGCTTGGGTCCTTCATGGATGGTATCATCATCTATGTAGTAGTAGTAGTAGAGTATATTCAACAATACAGAAATTATAATGTGTGAGGGAGAAATATGGTCACAGTGGATCTATGGGGTTATATGCTAATTCTATTTGTGATGTTTACTTTATTGTTGAATAGGGAGAGAGAGAGGAGGGGCAGAAGGAGGTGTGAATGCTTCTTGGGTTTATGTGTTGAGGTTATCAAATGTAATTGCGTGTTCTCAGAGCATTTATCTATTATATTATTAATGATTCAAGAAAAAAAAAACAATGAGACTCCAATTGTGCATCAACAATAAAATATATGTATTGAAACAATAACATACAAAACAATCATGCAATTGTGTGTCATAATTAAAGGAGAAAAAGTTGCTTACCTTCCACTATATTCCAATTAAAATTTAATGTTCAAAAGAGTTTCTCTTGGGTAAGAATTTTCAGGATTCTATGTTGAATAGAGTCTGGTGTTAGAATAGAATACAGTTAATTAAGAAGTGTGTTGTTTTGAGTAAGTAAGAAAGAGTTGTGGTTCATGAACTTGGCATAGTCACAGAGAGGAAGAATATGTGTAATGTGATACAAAAATCTGTGTCTGTGTGTGTGTGTGTTGTGAGTAAAGTCGTGGATTTGTGTAGACAGGTGTAATAGCTGGACTCTACTGACAAGAAAGTCGGTAAGTGTTGTTTGCAATGTTCTTTAACATCTGACCGCACGGTTAAGACGGGAGCTCTTGAAGAATACATCTTGGCAGAAAGGAGAGAGATGAATGAAGAGGAACACAAGAGAGGCTTATACGTATTTGTTTATATAAGGCTGTGTATCACGTGGTAGGCTCCGAAGCTTGTACGCGGGAAAATTGTTCCTCGTGTGCCAGCAATTTGATTGATTGGAATTGACCAATCAGCAACCTAGTTTTGAGGAGATTAGCCAATGAATGCTTGCCATATGATCTGTATGTATGTATGCATGTGTGATGTGTGATGGTGATGATGATTGCTACAGAGGAACTTCTTCCATACGGCTTACTCTGGATCAGGTCAGACTGTGAGACACTCAGGATAGAACTTACTACTGAAATAACAATCTGCAAAACAAACTTGCTAACCAATGCAGCATGGTGATCAACATAATAATATAATATTTCAAGTTCTGTGCCCGTTTTATAAATAATTATAATCTTTGTCTTGTTAACATCAAAAAAGACTATATAAGCTTTATTCATATCTATTTTATTTTTTCAATGATAGGAAGAAATTGAAAATATTTACAAAATCTATTACAATTCTTTCTTTGTTATTTAATTATCAGAAATTATAATTAGAATGGATTCCCTATTTTCTTTCAATAAATACTATTTTTTCTTATCATAACTTTCTTTTACATTAATCTTAACATTTTCCTATGTGCAAATTACATGTATTTGCGCCGAGATATTTATTAAACATCCAATTGGCTTTCATACATACTATCTTACATATGTAAACTACGAGTATAAGTTGAAACTTCAGGAAATAATAATGTCGTACAATTCTTCAAGGGAAATAACTTTTAAAAAAATCTTTCAGTTATCTCCCTTATTTCTTTTCAAGGACATTTTTAAAAAATTTTTTCCTTTATTTATATTTTTTAATGTTCTTATTTTTAAAATAGATTTTGATATCGCGCAGGTATATTTTTAATTTATCTTATTTAATTAATTTATATTCAATTAATTTATATTTAATTAATTTATTGGGCACTGATGATTTTAATGCATTAAAATCAGATATGAATTGATTACACAAACAATTTTTCTTAAAACTTGTGTGTATATCTGATGTGCATTATTTTTAATATATACTAAGCTGAGAATTTAATACAGCACAAGGCCATATTGAAAGACAATGGAGGTGAGGAAGATTGTGTTCTAAATGGGGAGGTCCAACCAGTTTTTATATTGACTTAAATCATTTTAGTACAGTACAAGATCAAATGTGAAGGAAAGCTGAGGAAGATTGTGTTGTGCCAGTCTTCCAAGTGGGGAGGGCCTGCCAATCTTGATATTTTCTAAGTACAACACAGGGTCAGATGGGAAATAAATGGAAGTTATGAAGATTGTGTTGTGACAATCTTCCAAGTGGGGAGGGACTATGTGCTGCAAAAATCAACATTCAAAACATTGGCTTTTAACTGGGTTTGAACACTGATTGATGATATTGGAAATTTTGTCTGGTTCCATTTCACTGAAACAGATATAGGTGTTGGAAAAAAACTTGTAAATTTACCCGTCTGTCTGCAAAATGGGGTTGTACATCAGCTGAGGAACCAAGGAAGATGGCAATCATTATCTCAACAATCAATACACATATTTCTATTAAAATCTTAGACACTCTTCAAATTCAATTGAGAGAAAATATGTTTGGTGATGATGAAGTCATTTTTCAGAATGATAATGGATCTTGCCACAGAATAAATAGTGTTAAAACTTAATTATACTCCACTTCAAACTAGATCTCTTTCTGATTCACTCTACATCAAAACCTGACATCCAGATGTAAATGCTAAGAAAGCAAAATTGAAAAAAAAAAGTCATTCTCTGTACAGGCTCTCCAAGCATGACAACTTGGTCAAGACAAATCTCTTCAAAAACAAAATGAAATAAAATATAAAAGGAGCCAATCACAAATGTAAAGGCATAATAAAAAAGCTGAGTCATGATCCACCCCATCTGCTTTTAAGAATGCCGCTCACAACACTGTCAAAGTCGCAGTTGAGTGGGCAAACCATTAATATCATTACCAGTTACTGTTGTCAACTGACATGACACACATATCAAATTCAGAACCTACTGACTCACCCCTTCCTTTAAGTTGTGTCCCTCACCCACAAAGAGACATTAAACCCTGATCCTCTATATAGGCAATACAAAGAATTTTATTTTAACACTTCTCGTATTCTTTTCTTTTTACCTCACTGGTTTCATTTGTTTTCTCATGCTACTATATGCAAGTTTATAACGACTTTTCTTCACAAAAGGCATATCAACTCAATAACATGACCTCCAAAAAGTCCAGATCCAATTGAAAATTTTGGGTGGAAATTAAAAATAGTCCTATGACAAACATTCAGCATGCCCGCCTTCCTCATTAAGTGTCCCAGAAACTTCAGCTGCCTCTTCCTGATATCAAGCATAAGCCTCCTCCTTGTTTGCAACCTCATCGTTGCTCACACGCTCAGTCCATGATATCTTCTGTAGAACCACATCTCTGTCGCTTCGAGTCTCTTCTTCATCTTTGAGGAAATTGTTGAACATTCGCTGCCGTAAAGAAGGACAGATGTCACGTAAAAGTTCAGTATTCTTTTCTTTGTTACCAAAGAAATTCTCCTGTCTCGCAGTACTCTATCATTAGAGAACCTTATTTGCCTTTCATCAGCATGGCTGATGCTAACCTCCAGGAGAATAACTCATGGCACCTACTTGGTCAAATGTTTTCCACTCATATGTATTGGAATGGGACACCTTGATGTGGTGTAATGGTTAGCAAGCTTGAATTGCTAGAACAATTACAACTGAGTAGTGAGTTTGATCCTCACTAGGTGCCACATACTTTTGGCTTTGTGCCACATTTAAGCTATGCTTTGCAAATCAAGAGCACTTAGACATGGTGTAATGGCTAGCAAGCTTATGTTACTAGATCAATTACAACTGAGTAGCACGTGCAGTCCTCATTGGGTACTCTACACTTTCAGCCTTATGCCACGTCTAAGCTATGCTTAGAAAATCATTTTTCGGCACTTCGCCATGGTGTAAAGGTTAGGAAGCTTGTCTTGCTAAATCAATTATGACTGAAAAGTGAGTTAGATCCTCATTGGGTACCCCATACTTTCAACCTTGTGCCACATCTAAGCTATACTTAGAAAATCACTATTTGGGCACTTCAGCCGGGTGTAATGGTCAGCAAGCCTGTCTCACTAAATCAGTTAGACTAAATAGTGATTTCGATCCTCACTGGGTGCTTCACATTTTTGGCCTTATGCTACATCTAAGCTAGACTTAAAAAATCACCACATGAATTGAGTCAGTTCCTAAGTTTGCTGCTAAGAAAGTTGGTTTCCTGTGTCATTTGAAATGAGACAATATTGAATTAATCTAAATTTGGCACAAGGCCACAAATGTGGAGCATCATTTGAGAATCAGATTTTATACAGTAGTAGTGATCTATGAGATCAGCTTGCTAACCAGTGTTCCATCACAAGAGGTTAACAATAGTTATTATTAAATTTATCCAAGTTTGGCACAAGGTCACAAATGTAGAGCGCCAGGACAGGATCAGATTTAATATAGTAGTAACATTCTATGGGAACTGTTTGCTATATAGTGTTCCATGGCAAGGAGAATAATGATAGTTATCAAATTCATCTTAGTCTGGCACAAGGCCACAAATAGTGAGGCACTCAGTGAGGATTACATGCAATATGGTAGTAGGAGATAAACTTGCTAATACTCCTTTACAATGAAGAGCTAAAAATATTTTCTGAGATTTCTGATACAAGGTCACAAAGGCTTACAGCGATATATTGAAACACCAGTTCCCGTACGGTCACCGAAGTTAAGCAATGTCGAGACCCGGTCAGTACCTAGATGGGTAACCACTTGTGAATACCAAGTGCTGTAAGCTTGGTTGTGTGGGTGCTGTAAAATATTTCGGGATTCTTAATCGAACGCACTCCATTTTCAGCCTGGTTTATTTATTATAGGATAGCAGGAGGAGTCAGGATCTTACTGGATCTCTACAAGGGAACGATCATTTTCCTAGCATCTTGAGTATTGATCCTAAGTACGAGTTCCACTTGAAGTCTACGTTGAGTTTAAATCTCAATAGGTGCTCATGGCATGGAACGACCTTGAGAAGAACACCAGTTCATCGCGATAGGTGAAAATTCAAGGCCCACTTGGAATGCCACTAATTTTTTGGGGGGTGGGGGTGGACATTGAATGGGGCCAACTATTTTTTTCCTAACTGAACTATTAAAGATAGGTGCTAATTTCTGGTCATCTAGAGTTTTAGAGGTGTACCTATATAATGAGATCAAGCTGCTCATGGATTTTATTTCTTTTATTTCAAGTTAACCTACCTTGAATATTTTTATTTTTTTAATGATTTAAGACATTGACTGCTAAACCGCGAGTGAATTTGTAGTTGGCAATTTTTATTATGACACCGACTACGAGCTATCTTGTTATTATGACACCGACTACGAGTTATCTTGTTATTATGATACCGACTACAAGTTACCTTGTTATTATGACACTGACTACAAGTTATCTTGTTATTATGATACCGGCTACGAGTTATCTTGTTATTATGATACCGGCTACGAGTTATCTTGTTATTATGACACCGACTACAAGTTATCTTGTTATTATGATACCGGCTACGAGTTATCTTGTTATTATGACACAGACTACAAGTTATCTTGTGCTTGGCGTTTTCTGATATATTTTTATCTGCTGTAGGCGCCAATAACGAGTTTATTTGCAGTGATACTTTTACCATGCTAACAATGTTAAAACTTCAATTGAAGCTATAAATGAAATCATAAAAAATTCTTATTACTTAAGCTGGCTATTAAAAAATTGGCGTGTGAAGTCAGATTTCGTAATTGATCTCTGGTAGTCAACGTGTTAAGAAGCAGAATTCTTTCTTATATGAAACATAAAATTTTATTACAGAGATAAAAATGAGATCTTATCCAAGTAGAAAATATAACGAATGCAATTGCAAAATTGATTAAATATAGCCGTCATTTTTTTTTTAAGCATTTCACCCTAAGTAAGTCAGGAGTGCCACTAGCACGCAAGGGGTCACAGAGAGTGAAAATAAGAGAAAAGAGGGTTGTTTGAGGAAAGGATAAAGAGAAGGACAGGTATAAAAATCAAGGTATCAGAAGATGTCGATTGACATTTGTTGGTACCTAAAAATAGAAGAACATTCTTGAAGCTTTTATTTTAGCTTTAATCTCAAGATAATAGATTAAGTTTACAATAAGTAAAATACTTTGTTGTATTTAAAAACTAATTTAAATAGTTTGGAAGGAGTTTTCGTTTTCAAATCAATAACATCGATGATTTTAGCGCCATTTTTAACCATCTGTCATTGTAATGTAATTCTCTTTATTAAAAAAATCTTTCAAAAATAAAATATGCTTTTCTGAAACTTTATTTGAGGAATATTAGCTGATTTGAAGTTTAATTAATCTGATTTGAAACAAATATTACTTCATGTTTAAAATATCGCAGAAAGAAATGTGTTATTTTTTTTTAACATGGCGGTAGATGTTGACAGGTTGACAGATTGATTAACAGATGGAAGCTTATCTAATTTTTTTCTACGGTGGATATATCTCAAAAAAATTACTTGAGTAATATAACGTGAGCGCCTTTTTTTATATAATTTTTAACTACCCAGTAATCTTAAAAATTTAGGAAAATATTCTCCGTAATCTAATGTTTTATTAAATATTAGGTAGTTCGGCTTTAAATTTACTATAGTTATCGTTCTTATTTTCTGATAATATCACGTAAAGACGTCCTATTTACAAAAATCAGCGCGTTTACACACGTACAAAAAAATTTTAAATTCATTTTCCATTTTCTTGTAGTTGGACCTTCTTCTAGTAGGAAATAAACGCGCGTGTTTCAACAAATCGCAAACCACCCGGTCCTCTACATGCTAATTTTTTAGCGAATCAGTGGAGATGCCTAATTTAAAACCAGAAAATATGTTTAGATTTTTTTCGAGATAATAATAATTTAGTGACACATATTTTACTAATTAACTCATAGATTAAGGGTATTCCCAAGGGTATTTGCGTGTAAGTGAATACAAAGAACCCAACGGAAATTAGAACTTGGCTCTCCAATTTACAATTCTGAGCCGTTATCCATTACACCATCTGTACATCCAATGTTACATCACCTGGTATTCGCAAGTGGTCACCTATCTAGGTACTGACCAGGCTCGACGTTGCTTAACTTTGGTAACCGTACGCGGGTAGATAGATCAATTGTATATCGACTAATATAAGTAATATATACCAATTACATATATGTTAAGAGATAAGAAGAAAGCAAACGTATAAAGGCTAAAATAGATAATAGCGAAATCTCTATATAACAGCTTAGATAGATAATAAAACCCAACTATATAAATACTAAGATTGATAATGTGTACCAGCTATATAAAGGCAAGAATGATAATAAAAACCATCTATATCCAACTTAAGATACATAAGAAGAACTATATAAATTTTAAAATACATAAACAAGAGGCAAATATGTAAAGGCTAAAATATATAATAATGAACTATATAAATGATAAGATGTATAAGAACCAACTATATAAAGCTTAAGAACCAACTATATAAAGCTTAAGAATCAATTATATAAAGGCTAAGATTGATAATAGGAACCGATTATATAAAACTTAAGATATATAATGAAAACAAACTATATAAATGTTAAGATAGATAACATAGAACCAACTATATAATACGTAAAAATCAACTAACAATATAAAGGTTATGTATAAGTAAGTACCAACGATATAAATCCCAAAATAGATAAAGCAGAACCAACTAGATAAGGCTTAGATAGGTAGTAAGAACGAGTTATATAAAGGATAAGATAGATAATAAATCAACTATATGAAGGCTTAGATAGATAATAAGAACTAACTATATAAAGGATAAGATGGATAATAAGATCCCACTATATAAAACTAACATTGATAATGAGAACAAAATATATAAAGCTGGAATTGATAGCAAGTACCAACTATATCTTAAGAGAAAGATTGATTATAAGAACGAACTATATTGAAACTAATATATAAATAATGAAAACTGTTTATATAAAAGCTCGGATTGATGATAAGAGCCAAATAGATGAAGGCTTAGATTGAAAATCAGAAACAACTTTTTTTTCCCATGCAAGACAGTAAAAACCATTGAAAAGCAAGGAGATTACTGAGTGTAGAAGAGAAACATTATTAAGGAGCAAGAACAATATGAGAGTAATCAAGTGCTCAGTAGATGACCATTGACATTGCATTTAAATTTTTGAAGACCAAAGTTGACAGGAAAGCATAGAACCGGAAAAGAGTTCCACAGCGAGAAGCGCGAGAAAAGAAACTGTTAGCATAGAACTTACGGTTACATCTTGCCAATTCAACATTGCCGCTAATCCAGTACTGCGCTTAAATTCATAAAGTATAGGTAGCATAATTAAGAGTCCATCCGAATAATTACTATGAATGTATTTATAAAAAAATGCACAGTAAAGCGACATTATGATGGTGGGAAAGTAAGTGAAGGTAAGATGCCAGGTCAGGACCAATAACATTGCAGATTGAACCTTTTATTTAATCTATGGGGTTAACTGTTCTCGTTCTATTACCCATGTCTAGAGATATCTCGTCTAGATCAATTCCACAATCAATTTCACAATTCCTCAAAACTTCTTAACATATGACGAGGGTTTTCCTGCTAGTGGGTTGACTATACCCATGAGGAATCTCCTCAGCGGGTGACATGCTTACAGCTGACTATAGAATACCACCTTTGAGAGGCTTGGGGAGATTGTACATATGTGGCAGCTTGGTGTAACATTGAGTCAATACTTATTCAGTGTAAAATAGTCTTTTTTCTTATTTAGAATCTGTGACAGCTTCTACTCAGTTTTTTGAAGTCGGGTCCCTTTTCATTTTGCCACCGTTCTCTACTAGGCTTGACAATTTTTCAAAGTATTTCAACTTGGGGTACTAAATTTGACTCCAGTACCCCAAGTATTGTGCGTAAAAATGAAACAAAATCGATAAATCAAATAATAATATTGAATAATTAAAAAAATACATTTTCCCATGATGCTAAGTGTAAAGAAACCAGAAATATGATTACCCCACTTGGCTTCGCAAAACGCCGTAAAATGGCGCAATAAAAGTCTCTAAAAAGGCAAACATTTTTCTGCCTATGTCCTTTCTCCTCTTTGCCCTAAGATATAGAACCACGTGGTAATTACGATTCTCACTAGGGAATGTTAGTTTCCCCGGTCCACTGACAACTGAACTCTCTGTTCGCTTCCCAATGCATGGCGTTCGCGTATGTCTTCCAAAGACCTCCACCTATGAAGTAAGTCAAGCTTTCTCTCTCGTAATGCTGACTTGAGCGCGAGCATTGTAACGATGCTTATACTTACTTACCCTAACTTCTGGACCAAAAAAAAGAAAAAAGAAAATTGACATCACATCACCATGTTTAAATCCCCCAGTGATGAAGTAAGTATGAACCTTCCTTTGGCTGTTCCAACTCTGCGCAAGGTTGACTTGAGCTCTCCCATGAATACAATGCTTATACGTGCTTACCTTAAGTTTTGGACTAAAAAGGAAACGGACAATACCCAAGAGACATTAAAAACTTTGTTTCACTACACTCATCATAAAAAAGAATAAAGCGTCCGTAATAAAAAAAACAAAAAAAACAAACAAAAAAAAAAACTCAAGTTTTTCTATGCTTCTTCTTTGTTTATCATATATGAACACGCATCCATCTAAAATACTCACAAACACGCAACTTTTTAAATTCTATAAATGTTAGTCATTTGTGATTTAGGTAAAGTAAAAGTCAAGTTTGAACTTGTGGATAATAATGAGACGAATGATGTAACAATGAAAAGCAACGTATAGATGTATGTATAAATAAAAGGAAACAATACAACAACAAAAAACTAACAAAAGTAAACAAGCAAAAGACGATCATATGATGCAGTACAAATACGGCTATTCATTTTATTCCTACCAAATATATATATAATGTAATTGTATTGTTCGTAATTAATAATAAATATTATTATTATATTAAATATTATTATTATTATGACCAAGAAAAGGATTCCAGTGATCAGGAATTAATGATGAAATAGGGAATTTATAAGTACTAATGATTTTACTACAAAAAATGCATTGAAAATCAGGACGGGATGGATTCAATATAGTCTTTTCACTTCATGTCAGCCGAGAAGCTAGCCCCAGATGGTGCATGTCACTCTCCTGGAGGTTAGCATCAGCCATGCTGATAGATGACAAAGAGAGCGCAGTTTAGTTTTGGATACGTTAAAATTACCAAGCCATCCTCTGCCCCAGTTAACAACAGACTGACTGTCGTTTTGGATATATTATATACTAGCAGTAGAGCCCGGGGATGTAACAGTAAGAGATAGATCAAGTATCGACCATCATAAAGACTAAAAAATAAAATTGACAAAGATTATTGTTTAAGGTTGACGGACACGCATGTCTTAATTAGTTTTTGTTTTTTGTTTTTTTTTTACGAATTGGTCAAACCCAAACAAAAACATTGTTTTCAATCGTTATGAGTCTACCGATTGAATAGAATTTTATTATAAACAATTGTCTTGTAAATGTAATTTTTAAAGCATTCTGAATGTAAAAATAAAGAAAAAAGTATGCAAGACAATAAGAAACACTACCTGCCAAAAAAAAGTGAAGTTTTGTTGAAATCGGTTGAAAATGTAGGAAATCCGATCCCATATATAAACGAACACAGACACGCACTCACAAACAACCTGGGTTTTATAATAAGTATAACTCGATATGAGTTGTCCCCTTTCATTCTCGACAGCGATGCCTCTTGATCGTGTTTTCAAATTGATTTTGTGCAAAAACAATTGTGTTTTTCCAATTTTTGGCGCTGTCAGAACCACCGCAAGTTAATTTTACGTAGTCCTGTAAAGTTTTGTTGAAATCGGTTGAAAAATGTAGGAAATCCGATCCAATATATAAACGAAACAGACACACACACACACACAACCTGGGTTTTATAATAAGTATGATTATATTATATATTATGTTAATTAATCTAAATGTCTCCACATAGCTTTCTACAACTCCAAGGGAAAGGATGTGAGTTTTACAAAATTCCAACGTTGCTTATAATTAGTACACTATTAATTTAGAGTGAAGTCTTGCCAATTTAATCTGATACTACAACTTCCAGAGTGTCGAAATACATGTGGGGAATTTTTGGAAGCTTCATAAACGTCGAGCTCGTGAACTCGTAACACCCGCCAGATGTCCGTTCTGGGAAAAGCAATACTCGATATCAATTTTGGGAAAGGCAACTGGTAACGCCTGTCTGTTGTCAATTTTGGGAGAGGCAACTAATAACGTCTGCTTGATATCAGTTTTTCGAAAAGCAATATGTAACGCCTGTCTGGTGTCAGCTTTGGGAAAGCCAGCACGCTACACCTGTTTGATGTCAATTTCTGTTTAAAAACAACTTATAGCACCTGATTTGAATTTTTGGAATGGCAACTCGTAACACATGCCTGATGGCACATTTTGAAAAGGCAAAGTCCTTCATTCAAGAGTTTGGTTTAAAAAAATAAAAGAATAGGGAGAGAGAATCTTTAAAAGAACGGGGCTATATTTTTTTTTTTTTTTGTACGAACTAAAATAGTTTTACCAATCAAGGACGTCCTCGTCTTTTGTTTTGTTCTGTTTTTTAAAGTTTTACCCCAAAGCAAGTCAATACTTCCACTAGGACGCAAACAGGAATTGAAAGAGAATGAAAAGACTTTAGTGAGGAGAAGGTCAGGAAAGGAAGGCAGAAGATGGCTATTGACGTTGCATTTACATTTTCAAAGATTGTAGTTATCACGGAAGCAAGAAATAGAAGGGCAATTCCACAGGTGAGAAAAAAAACTGTTAGAGCAGAAATGCCGGTTGCATCTATCTAGTTCAAATGTAAAACGGTGGGACCTAGTTACCAATCCAGTAGCATGCTTAACTTAATGAAATCGAGACACCAAGGAAACAAAGCTTATCAGAACAATTGCCATGAAAATATTCATAGAAAAGACAGAGGGATGTCACGTCATGCCATTAAGAAATTAATTGAAGTCGAGATGCCAGGTCAGGATCGATTATAATACAGACCCTTCTTTGAATTTTTCAGGCCATTTGTCACCACCCACCCTTCAAAATGAAATGACCATTTGGACTTCTATTCTTTTTAGACCTATTCACTAATAAAGGAAAATAATGCATTACAATAATGTTTTTGATATAATGGAATATGCGTACACCTGTGTTCCTCCTAACTGGAATATGATTGGCTGGTGTCCGTCATAAATACCGACGGACGTGTAGGTACGACAGAGTCGAAGAGCCTTAGTCTGAGAGCTAAGGCTATAACGACGCCCCTTGGACTACGCCACTGATCTACACTTACCTGCGACTACGACGCGTACCAGTCGATTACTGCTACCGTATTCTACTTGGTTATAGTAGCCAAAACCACTTAGCTACTTCGTTCAAATATATCCCTTTCCGGGACATATAAGTTTTATATAACCTCAACATTAGGATTCCATACAAAAAGCCTGTATTATTATTTGTTGTTGCTCTTGCAACAGAGTTACATAGGAATAAAGTGTCAATACCGGCACTTGTGTTTGAACATAGATCGCCAGTGAGCAAACACAGGTGATCCCATTATTGAATTAAGCAGACCACGTGACTATAAAGGAAACACATAAGTAGGATGTGGCGAGACGTCCACTTGATCTGCATTCCTAGTCTATCCTCTATTACTATACGGACCGCTATTCTCTACTATTTTTACTATACTATTTCTCTATTCGTATCACTATTCGGTGGTTACTATTCGAGCGAGTATTCTCGAGCAAGTACTATTAGTGCGAGTGATATTCGAAGGCGTCTGACACCAGCATTGTTCAACGGTGTTACTATAAGTTGTATCTGCGATTACAAAGTCTCTACTATAACGAACATTATGAAAGTGACAACGAGTATTCGTTGGCATTACAAAAGTGGCATCGGGTGTTCGTTGACATGACAAAAAACAGGGTTACACAGAAGATGTATTCCAAGTGAATCCATGACAAAAAAAACAAACAAACAAACAAACAAAAAAAAAACTGTGGGCAAAATCCCAGTGGACAAAAAGCCAGTGAACAAAATTCCAGCCTCTTATCCAAAAAGTGAACAAAATCGCTGTCTCTTATGATTAATTAATTAGATTAGGTGCAATAAAGGCATTCACCTGTTATCATATTATATAATATTATATTAAGATAACATATTCTCATCTAAGAGCGTAGAGAATTTCCTGGAGTGTGTTGGAACATGCATTCGTTTCAAGTGCTCATTTATAATTATGTATGCATAAATGGAGTATAGTTTTGTGAACAGGAAATAAGTGTATCTACTGAATATTGCGTTTGTTTCAATTTGACATTGAAGTGTATACGTTGCATATTGTACATATAAGTGTATATATTAGATATAATTATTATTGTCACAATTTGACATTAAAATTTAAATTATAAGTTCCTTGAATTTTAAATTCTAAATTTGTTGCTTTTTATATATAAGACTTTTATTCATGAGACTGGGATTTTGTTCACTTTTGGGAAAATTGGTTGAGATTTTGTCCACTTTTGGAATATGAAGCTGGGATTTTATCCTGTTACCATTCTGTGTATTCTTTTACCAATCACCGAGTCTTTCATGCAGATATCATGCATGGCGCCAAACTTGTTCAGAATGTTTTCGTTTCATGTCAGCTTCCTAAAATCTCAGTACTTGAAGCTGGGCGGCAATACAGTTAAGAGTTTTATGTCCATACCACTCCCCTTATTAAGTAATCCTTTACTTAGAGTGCTTCTTCAGCATTGTAGTGGCTGAAAATTAGTGTGTAAAAAAAGTAGACGGACAGCTGTATACAACCACGTTCTCAAATCAATAGTTAAAATGGCCTCCAGCGAATGGCGTATGCAGGTCTTAGCGAGGGTAATCTTTCTTTGAAAATCGTGAACTGTCGCTACACAATCACAAACAAAGAACTATGCTAAATAACAGAAACCACATCACTTGAGGAATTTCAACGGCAGCAACAACTAAAATGGATAGCACATGTAACTCAAAGAGGAAATAATGACATAATCAAGATGTTGACATTCCACACTACTTCAAACAAAAGGTTAGGAAGGAAACCCCAATCAGTACTGGAAAGAGTAATAACAGCTAAAATGGATAGCACTTGTAACTGAAAGAGAAAATAATGACATAATCAAGATGTTGACATTCCACACTACTTCAAATAAAAGGTTAGGAAGGAAACCCCAAACTCAAAGTAATGGAAAGAAGATATAATAACAGCTAAAATGGAAAGAGTAGCACATGTAACTCAAAGAGAAAATAATGACAAAAAAGAAAAATAAAGGAAACAAAATCAAGATGTTGACATTCCACACTACTTCAAACAAAAGGTTAGGAAGGAAACCCCAACCAGTACTGGAAAGAGTAAAATAACAGCTGAAAATGGATAGCAAGATGTCGAATTCCACTACTCAAAGAAGAAAATAATGACAAAATCAAGAAAGAGAAAATAATGACATAATCAAGATGTTCCATTCCACTACTTCAAACAAAAGGTTAGGAAGGAAACCCCAACCAGTACTGGAAAGAGTAATAACAGCTAAAATGGATAGCACTTGTAACTGAAAGAGAAAATAATGACATAATCAAGATGATGACATTCCACACTACTTCAAACAAAAGGTTAGAAGGAAACCCCAACCAGTACTGGAAAAGTAATAACAACAGCTAAAATGGATAGCACTTGTAACTGAAAGAGAAAATAATGACATAATCAAGATGTTGACATTCCACACTACTTCAAATAAAAGGTTAGGAAGGAAACCCCAATCAGTAATGGAAAGAGTAATAACAGCTAAAATGGATAGCACATGTAACTCAAAGAGAAAATAATGACAAAATCAAGATGTTGACATTCCACACTACTTCAAACAAAAGGTTAGGAAGGAAACCCCAACCAGTACTGGAAAGAGTAATAACAGCTAAAATGGATAGCACATGTAACTGAAAGAGAAAATAATGACATAATCAAGATGTTGACATTCCACACTACTTCAAATAAAAGGTTAGGAAGGAAACCCCAATCAGTACTGGAAAGAGTAATAACAGCTAAAATGGATAGCACTTGTAACTGAAAGAGAAAATAATGACATAATCAAGATGTTGACATTCCACACTACTTCAAATAAAAGGTTAGGAAGGAAACCCCAACCAGTACTGGAAAGAGTAATAACAGCTAAAATGGATAGCACTTGTAACTGAAAGAAAAATAATGACATAATCAAGATGTTGACATTCCACACTACTTCAAATAAAAGGTTAGGAAGGAAACCCCAATCAGTAATGGAAAGAGTAATAACAGCTAAAATGGATAGCACATGTAACTGAAAAGAGAAAATAATGACAAAATCAAGATGTTGACATTCCACACTACTTCAAACAAAAGGTTAGGAAGGAAACCCCAACCAGTACTGGAAAGAGTAATAACAGCTAAAATGGATAGCACATGTAACTCAAAGAGAAAATAATGACAAAATCAAGATGTTGACATTCCACACTACTTCAAACAAAAGGTTAGAAGGAAACCCCAACCAGTACTGGAAAGAGTAATAACAGCTAAAATGGATAGCACATGTAACTCAAAAGAAAAATAATGACATAATCAAGATGTTGACATTCCACAATACTTCAAATAAAAAGGTTAGGAAGGAAACCCCAATCAGTACTGGAAAGAGTAATAACAGCTAAAATGGATAGCACTTGTAACTGAAAGAGAAAATAATGACATAATCAAGATGTTGACATTCCACACTACTTCAAATAAAAGGTTAGAAGGAAACCCCAACCAGTACTGGAAAGAGTAATAACAGCTAAAATGGATAGCACTTGTAACTGAAAGAGAAAATAATGACAAATCAAGATGTTGACATTCCACACTACTTCAAATAAAAGGTTAGATAAGGAAACCCCAATCAGTACTGGAAAGAGTAATAACAGCTAAAATGGATAGCACTTGTAACTGAAAGAAAAATAATGACAAAATCAAGATGTTGACATTCCAACTTCAAACAAAAGGTTAGGAAGGAAACCCCAACCAGTACTGGAAAGAGTAATAACAGCTAAAATGGATAATAAACTAAAATGGATAGCCCCAACTACTGGAAAGAGTAACAGCTAAAATGGAAAGAGAAAAATAATGACATAATCAAGATGTTGACATTCCACACTACTTCAAACAAAAAGGTTAGGAAGGAAACCCCAACCAGTACTGGAAAGAGTAATAACAGCTAAAATGGATAGCACATGTAACTCAAAGAGAAAAAATAATGACAAAATCAAGATGTTGACATTCCACACTACTTCAAACAAAAAATAATGGTTAGGAAGGAAACCCCAACCAGTACTGGAAAGAGTAATAACAGCTAAAATGGATAGCACATGTAACTGAAAGAGAAAAATAATGACATAATCAAGATGTTGACATTCCACACTACTTCAAATAAAAGGTTAGGAAGGAAACCCCAATCAGTACTGGAAAGAGTAATAACAGCTAAAATGGATAGCACTTGTAACTGAAAGAGAAAATAATGACATAATCAAGATGTTGACATTCCACACTACTTCAAATAAAAGGTTAGGAAGGAAACCCCAACCAGTACTGGAAAGAGTAATAACAGCTAAAATGGATAGCACTTGTAACTGAAAGAGAAAATAATGACATAATCAAGATGTTGACATTCCACACTACTTCAAATAAAAGGTTAGGAAGGAAACCCCAATCAGTAATGGAAAGAGTAATAACAGCTAAAATGGATAGCACATGTAACTCAAAGAAAATAATGACAAAATCAAGATGTTGACATTCCACACTACTTCAAACAAAAGGTTAGGAAGAAACCCCAACCAGTACTGGAAAGAGTAATAACAGCTAAAAATGGATAGCACATGTAACTCAAAAGAAAATAAAATAATGATGTTGACAAAAAAATCAAGATGGAAAGAGGAATAACACTTGTAACTGGATATTCCAAAATCAAGATGTTGACATTCCAAATTCAAAAAAAAGGTTAGAAGGAAACCCCAATCAGTAATGGAAAGAGTAATAACAGCTAAAATGGATAGCACATGTAACTGAAAAGAAAAATAATGACAAAATCAAGATGTTGACATTCCACACTACTTCAAACAAAAGGTTAGGAAGGAAACCCCAACCAGTACTGGAAAGAGTAATAACAGCATTCCACATAAAATGGATAGCACATGTAACTCAAAGAGAAAATAATGACAAAATCAAGATGATGACATTCCACACTACTTCAAACAAAAGGTTAGGAAGGAAACCCCAACCAGTACTGGAAAGAGTAATAACAGCTAAAATGGATAGCACTTGTAACTCAAAGAGAAAATAATGACAAAATCAAGATGTTGACATTCCACACTACTTCAAATAAAAGGTTAGGAAGGAAACCCCAACCAGTACTGGAAAGAGTAATAACAGCTAAAATGGATAGCACTTGTAACTGAAAGAGAAAATAATGACATAATCAAGATGTTGACATTCCACACTACTTCAAATAAAAGGTTAGGAAGGAAACCCCAATCAGTAATGGAAAGAGTAATAACAGCTAAAATGGATAGCACATGTAACTCAAAGAGAAAATAATGACAAAATCAAGATGTTGACATTCCACACTACTTCAAATAAAAGGTTAGGAAGGAAACCCCAATCAGTAATGGAAAGAGTAATAACAGCTAAAATGGATAGCACATGTAACTCAAAGAGAAAATAATGACAAAATCAAGATGTTGACATTCCACACTACTTCAAATAAAAGGTTAGGAAGGAAACCCCAATCAGTAATGGAAAGAGTAATAACAGCTAAAATGGATAGCACATGTAACTCAAAGAGAAAATAATGACAAAATCAAGATGTTGACATTCCACACTACTTCAAACAAAAGGTTAGAAGGAAACCCCAACCAGTACTGGAAAGAGTAATAACAGCTAAAATGGATAGCACTTGTAACTGAAAGAGAAAATAATGACATAATCAAGATGATGACATTCCACACTACTTCAAACAAAAGGTTAGGAAGGAAACCCCAACCAGTACTGGAAAGAGTAATAACAGCTAAAATGGATAGCACTTGTAACTCAAAGAGAAAATAATGACAAAATCAAGATGTTGACATTCCACACTACTTCAAACAAAAGGTTAGGAAGGAAACCCCAACCAGTACTGGAAAGAGTAATAACAGCTAAAATGGATAGCACTTGTAACTGAAAGAGAAAAATAATGACATAATCAAGATGATGACATTCCACACTACTTCAAACAAAAAGGTTAGGAAGGAAACCCCAATCAGTAATGGAAAGAGTAATAACAGCTAAAATGGATAGCACATGTAACTCAAAGAGAAAATAATGACAAAATCAAGATGTTGACATTCCACACTACTTCAAACAAAAGGTTAGGAAGGAAACCCCAACCAGTACTGGAAAGAGTAATAACAGCTAAAATGGATAGCACATGTAACTCAAAGAGAAAATAATGACAAAATCAAGATGTTGACATTCCACACTACTTCAAACAAAAAAAGGTTAGGAAGGAAACCCCAACCAGTACTGGAAAGAGTAATAACAGCTAAAATGGATAGCACTTGTAACTGAAAGAGAAAATAATGACATAATCAAGATGATGACATTCCACACTAAAACAAAAAGGTTAGAAGGAAACCCCAACCAGTACTGGAAAGAGTAATAACAGCTAAAATGGATAGCACTTGTAACTGAAAGAGAAAATAATGACATAATCAAGATGATGACATTCCACACTACTTCAAACAAAAGGTTAGGAAGGAAACCCCAACCAGTACTGGAAAGAGTAATAACAGCTAAAATGGATAGCACTTGTAACTGAAAGAGAAAATAATGACATAATCAAGATGATGACATTCCACACTACTTCAAACAAAAGGTTAGGAAGGAAACCCCAACCAGTACTGGAAAGAGTAATAACAGCTAAAATGGATAGCACTTGTAACTGAAAGAGAAAATAATGACATAATCAAGATGATGACATTCCACACTACTTCAAACAAAAAACAAAGAAGGAAACCCCAACCAGTACTGGAAAGAGTAATAACAGCTAAAATGGATAGCACTTGTAACTGAAAGAGAAAATAATGACATAATCAAGATGATGACATTCCACACTACTTCAAACAAAAGGTTAGGAAGGAAACCCAACCAGTACTGGAAAGAGTAATAACAGCTAAAATGGATAGCACTTGTAACTGAAAGAGAAAAATAATGACATAATCAAGATGATGACATTCCACACTACTTCAAACAAAAGGTTAGGAAGGAAACCCCAACCAGTACTGGAAAGAGTAATAACAGCTAAAATGGATAGCACTTGTAACTCAAAGAGAAAATAATGACAAAATCAAGATGTTGACATTCCACACTACTTCAAACAAAAGGTTAGGAAGGAAACCCCAACCAGTACTGGAAAGAGTAATAACAGCTAAAATGGATAGCACTTGTAACTGAAAGAGAAAAATAATGACATAATCAAGATGATGACATTCCACACTACTTCAAACAAAAAAAGGTTAGAAGGAAACCCCAATCAGTAATGGAAAGAGTAATAACAGCTAAAATGGATAGCACATGTAACTCAAAGAGAAAATAATGACAAAATCAAGATGTTGACATTCCACACTACTTCAAACAAAAGGTTAGGAAGGAAACCCCAACCAGTACTGGAAAGAGTAATAACAGCTAAAATGGATAGCACATGTAACTCAAAGAGAAAATAATGACAAAATCAAGATGTTGACATTCCACACTACTTCAAACAAAAGGTTAGGAAGGAAACCCCAACCAGTACTGGAAAGAGTAATAACAGCTAAAATGGATAGCACTTGTAACTGAAAGAGAAAATAATGACATAATCAAGATGATGACATTCCACACTACTTCAAACAAAAGGTTAGGAAGGAAACCCCAACCAGTACTGGAAAGAGTAATAACAGCTAAAATGGATAGCACTTGTAACTGAAAGAGAAAATAATGACATAATCAAGATGTTGACATTCCACACTACTTCAAACAAAAGGTTAGGAAGGAAACCCCAACCAGTACTGGAAAGAGTAATAACAGCTAAAATGGATAGCACTTGTAACTGAAAGAGAAAATAATGACATAATCAAGATGTTGACATTCCACACTACTTCAAATAAAAGGTTAGGAAGGAAACCCCAATCAGTAATGGAAAGAGTAATAACAGCTAAAATGGATAGCACATGTAACTCAAAGAGAAAATAATGACAAAATCAAGATGTTGACATTCCACACTACTTCAAACAAAAGGTTAGGAAGGAAACCCCAACCAGTACTGGAAAGAGTAATAACAGCTAAAATGGATAGCACATGTAACTCAAAGAGAAAATAATGACAAAATCAAGATGTTGACATTCCACACTACTTCAAACAAAAGGTTAGGAAGGAAACCCCAACCAGTACTGGAAAGAGTAATAACAGCTAAAATGGATAGCACATGTAACTCAAAAAGAGAAAATAATGACATAATCAAGATGTTGCCATTCCACACTACTTCAAACAAAAGGTTAGGAAGGAAACCCCAACCAGTACTGGAAAGAGTAATAACAGCTAAAATGGATAGCACATGTAACTGAAAGAGAAAATAATGATATAATCAAGATGATGACATTCCACACTACTTCAAACAAAAGGTTAGGAAGGAAACCCCAACCAGTACTGGAAAGAGTAATAACAGCTAAAATGGATAGCACATGTAACTGAAAGAGAAAATAATGACATAATCAAGATGTTGACATTCCACACTACTTCAAACAAAAGGTTAGGAAGGAAACCCCAACCAGTACTGGAAAGAGTAATAACAGCTAAAATGGATAGCACATGTAACTCAAAGAGAAAATAATGATATAATCAAGATGTTGACATTCCACACTACTTCAAACAAAAGGTTAGGAAGGAAACCCCAACCAGTACTGGAAAGAGTAATAACAGCTAAAATGGATAGCACATGTAACTCAAAGAGAAAATAATGATATAATCAAGATGTTGACATTCCACACTACTTCAAACAAAAGGTTAGGAAGGAAACCCCAACCAGTACTGGAAAGAGTAATAACAGCTAAAATGGATAGCACATGTAACTCAAAGAGAAAATAATGACATAATCAAGATGTTGACATTCCACACTACTTCAAACAAAAGGTTAGGAAGGAAACCCCAATCAGTACTGGAAAGAGTAATAACAGCTAAAATGGATAGCACATGTAACTCAAAGAGAAAATAATGATATAATCAAGATGTTGACATTCCACACTACTTCAAACAAAAGGTTAGGAAGGAAACCCCAACCAGTACTGGAAAGAGTAATAACAGCTAAAATGGATAGCACTTGTAAGTCAAAGAGAAAATAATGATATAATCAAGATGTTGACATTCCACACTACTTCAAACAAAAGGTTAGGAAGAAACCCCAACCAGTACTGGAAAGAGTAATAACAGCTAAAATGGATAGCACATGTAACTCAAAGAGAAAATAATGATATAATCAAGATGTTGACATTCCACACTACTTCAAACAAAAGGTTAGGAAGGAAACCCCAACCAGTACTGGAAAGAGTAATAACAGCTAAAATGGATAGCACATGTAACTCAAAGAGAAAAATAATGACATAATCAAGATGTTGACATTCCACACTACTTCAAACAAAAGGTTAGGAAGGAAACCCCAATCAGTACTGGAAAGAGTAATAACAGCTAAAATGGATAGCACATGTAACTCAAAGAGAAAATAATGATATAATCAAGATGTTGACATTCCACACTACTTCAAACAAAAGGTTAGGAAGGAAACCCCAACCAGTACTGGAAAGAGTAATAACAGCTAAAATGGATAGCACATGTAACTCAAAAAGAAAAATAATGACATAATCAAGATGTTGACATTCCACACTACTTCAAACAAAAGGTTAGGAAGGAAACCCCAATCAGTACTGGAAAGAGTAATAACAGCTAAAATGGATAGCACATGTAACTCAAAGAGAAAATAATGATATAATCAAGATGTTGACATTCCACACTACTTCAAACAAAAGGTTAGGAAGGAAACCCCAATCAGTACTGGAAAGAGTAATAACAGCTAAAATGGATAGCACATGTAACTGAAAGAGAAAATAATGATATAATCAAGATGTTGACATTCCACACTACTTCAAACAAAAGGTTAGGAAGGAAACCCCAACCAGTACTGGAAAGAGTAATAACAGCTAAAATGGATAGCACATGTAACTCAAAGAGAAAATAATGACATAATCAAGATGTTGACATTCCACACTACTTCAAACAAAAGGTTAGGAAGGAAACCCCAATCAGTACTGGAAAGAGTAATAACAGCTAAAATGGATAGCACATGTAACTGAAAGAGAAAATAATGATATAATCAAGATGTTGACATTCCACACTACTTCAAACAAAAGGTTAGAAGGAAACCCCAACCAGTACTGGAAAGAGTAATAACAGCTAAAATGGATAGCATATGTAACTGAAAGAGAAAATAATGACATAATCAAGATGTTGACATTCCACACTACTTCAAACAAAAAGGTTAGGAAGGAAACCCCAACCAGTACTGGAAAGAGTAATAACAGCTAAAATGGATAGCACATGTAACTCAAAGAGAAAATAATGACATAATCAAGATGTTGACATTCCACACTACTTCAAACAAAAGGTTAGGAAGGAAACCCCAATCAGTACTGGAAAGAGTAATAACAGCTAAAATGGATAGCACATGTAACTGAAAGAGAAAATAATGACATAATCAAGATGTTGACATTCCACACTACTTCAAACAAAAAGTTAGGAAGGAAACCCCAACCAGTACTGGAAAGAGTAATAACAGCTAAAATGGATAGCACATGTAACTCAAAGAGAAAATAATGACATAATCAAGATGTTGACATTCCACACTACTTCAAACAAAAGGTTAGGAAGGAAACCCCAATCAGTACTGGAAAGAGTAATAACAGCTAAAATGGATAGCATATGTAACTGAAAGAGAAAATAATGACATAATCAAGATGTTGACATTCCACACTACTTCAAACAAAAGGTTAGGAAGGAAACCCCAACCAGTACTGGAAAGAGTAATAACAGCTAAAATGGATAGCACATGTAACTCAAAGAGAAAAATAATGACATAATCAAGATGTTGACATTCCACACTACTTCAAACAAAAGGTTAGGAAGGAAACCCCAATCAGTACTGGAAAGAGTAATAACAGCTAAAATGGATAGCACATGTAACTCAAAGAGAAAATAATGATATAATCAAGATGTTGACATTCCACACTACTTCAAACAAAAGGTTAGAAGGAAACCCCAACCAGTACTGGAAAGAGTAATAACAGCTAAAATGGATAGCACTTGTAAGTCAAAGAGAAAATAATGATATAATCAAGATGTTGACATTCCACACTACTTCAAACAAAAAAGGTTAGGAAGGAAACCCCAACCAGTACTGGAAAGAGTAATAACAGCTAAAATGGATAGCACATGTAACTCAAAGAGAAAATAATGATATAATCAAGATGTTGACATTCCACACTACTTCAAACAAAAGGTTAGAAGGAAACCCCAACCAGTACTGGAAAGAGTAATAACAGCTAAAATGGATAGCACATGTAACTCAAAGAGAAAATAATGACATAATCAAGATGTTGACATTCCACACTACTTCAAACAAAAAGGTTAGGAAGGAAACCCCAATCAGTACTGGAAAGAGTAATAACAGCTAAAATGGATAGCACTTGTAAGTCAAAGAGAAAATAATGATATAATCAAGATGTTGACATTCCACACTACTTCAAACAAAAGGTTAGGAAGGAAACCCCAACCAGTACTGGAAAGAGTAATAACAGCTAAAATGGATAGCACATGTAACTTAAAGAGAAAATAATGACATAACTCCTTGAAACAAAATATTAGGAAGGAATCTCCCATCAATACTGGAAAGAACGATAAAAGTTAATGATCTTCTTGAGTAACCTATTTTCCTTAAAAATTGTTTCAAGATAAAGATGTTATAAATTTCAACCGAAAGTAGCACTGGGGTGGGGTTCAATGAATGTTAAATGTTTCTTTATAAGGAAACAGTTAATATTATTATTACCTCTTGAAATATTGGCAGCAGACGCCCATTGGGAATCAGTTTTGTAATGACATCATAACTTTAGACCATTACGCGACATTTGAGATGAAAAGATTAAATAAAAATCATTGTATAAATATAATTCCTCTGGCGTCGCTAAGCCGGATTGGAATAAGACGAACTGATTTTTGCAACGTCTCTTTTTTTTATGCCTGATTTGAAGATATGTTTACAATCCGCTTGTTAGGTTGGTTCGAGCTACGATACAACTCTTGCGGAACAGTAAATAATTGGCCGGAATCCGTCAAGCTAGAAACTTGATGGTGATTGTCCAGTGAAGTGTAATGGTCAATTTTACCGCTAGAAATGTCTCTATGGGAACACGCACTTTGTAACAGTTATCTGAACTTTGTTGAATTGTCAGCGTTGCTATGAAGCACACTCAAGTGTTGCTTTTAGTGCGTGTTTCCAGGGTGTTGAGTACAAATGGAGGCAAGGTTAGGCATAGACCAGTAATCGCCCACACAGGACTTCTCTACCTAGATGATCGAAACAGAATAACAGAATGCCTTCATAGTAAGTATTCAGTAAAAATCGCAGACAAATGATTGATTTAACTACTGCCTTAAGCACTGCCAATTTTTCCCTCGGTTAACCTTTCAAGATCGTTCACATGGACTGGCACAAACAAAAGAAAGCGAGTATCGCCTTCCTTGTTTTTCATGTTACTAATTATATTTTTAAACCGTAGCGAGCAAGAATTGTTCAGAGTCAGAACTTTCCATTCTCTAAGTTATTGCCCATTCTTAGCTACAATAATACTATCTCAACAAATTACGCGGTACTTATTTCGATTAACCGAGTTACTTAGAACGATTACTTCGCTACTTATGTAAATGTAAAAACAGTCTTAACTGGTAATAATATAAGTAACAGATGGTTATAAAAAAAACTCCATTACATATTGTTTACGTCAGGTGGCTATTACTGTAAGTAAAATGATGCACTAAAATAAGTAACCAATTAATCATTTTAAATTCTCTAAATATCGGTGCCTAATATTATTATCAAGTCCTCCTGTATGTCAGTGAGTGCTGGACGATCTCATCAAAGATGTTAAGGAGACTTGAAGCACCAGAAATATAGTTCTACAGAAGGATGCTGAGGATACCGTGGACCGAACATGTGAGCAACGACGAGGGTTTTAGAGAAAATGGAAACAAAAAGGAAACTAATACTTAACATCAGGAAGAGACAGTTGAGGTTTCTGAATGAGAAAGTAGGGCTTGTAAAATCTGATACTCACGAAACAGATAAAGGGCAAGAGGAACAGAGGAAAATAACGCAAAGCATACCCAGTGAGCTTGAGTGAATGGATGGAGGAATAGGGCTTAGGAGAAATAACAGAAAGACAAAGTTTATTAAGAGATTATTAAAAATATAGTCCATCTTCCTTTGGTAGATATCTCCTGCTGATAATAGGAAGAGTCTATTATAAACTGATAATGAGCATAGCCCAAAATTAGGCGCGAAATAGGATTTCGAACGTCAACTTCAGACGCCAACAAAAATACGGAGCGAAGAGACGTGTCTCGAGACCAATCAAGAAACAGGCACGCTGGCCACAAGCTAACCTGAATAATGCTAGAACAAGCAGTTAATACAAGTAGAATATGAACTCCAGATAAGTGTATCATTTATTTCAAACAGATATGTATTTGGATTTCGTTCCTGATGCTTTGATTTTTAACCGCTAAATGAATACGTTTTTAGCAATCCATCTATTCCTTTCCTTGTTATGCATTGTTTCTTGTATAAAGTATATTTTTACAATGTTCAGTTGTTTCACTTTGTTCATCAAGCCACGACTCTGTTTGGGAGGACGTTAAATTTCCCACAAGATACAAGGGACAGGAAGTTGTGGAAAGCCATGATCGCCTATGCTCTGAGGAGACACAGTATATAACGAAGAATTTTTATTATCAAATATTACATGAATTATTCAGAAAATTATCTTGATATTTTGTTGTTTCGACTACGAGTAAATGTAACGATGCTTTCCGCACGTCACTTCACAAGCTGTGATGACATCCAAGGCCAGCTGTATGCGTATACATCTGGCTCGCTATGTTCACAGGTTTGTCTCACTGGCCGTGATAGAATTCAACAAAGAATAATGACAAATGCTTTTCAAGATACTGATTGGGAAATTGCAAACAATACGATTTCTCACTTAGTCAGCAATATCTTCCTTCGGCTTCGAAAACGTGAACTGCTGCTATCTTATTAACTTCCAGCCACGGAAAAAGGACTCTTACATTCACTGCCCGTAGTCACAGCGACTCTGATAGAGTCAGAGCAGTCAGAAAGGAGGAAAGGACCAGCAGTGAGCTTGTTCTTTCCTGCTCTCTGACTGCCCACTTCCTGTCTGCTTGACTCATTTTATGGATACAGACTGTGGTCTCACCGCCCCTATCCGACCACCCATTCAGCTTTTGGGTAGTCAGTTTTTCAAAGGACTCTGCTTTTATGATTATTTAAAATCATTAACAAAATATTATGTTTGCCAGTTCAAAGGCAGACTGGAGACAGGCTTCCTGAAAATCTTAGTCATTAAACTGACTTTAAAATAGACTGGAGACGAGATCCTAAGAAACTTGATTATTACATTAACTTAAAAGAAAAATAATCTATCTAAGAATCATTTCCTAAGGATGTGTGAGAAATCGTATTGCTACACATATATAATCTAATGTTAAAGTTTCCAAAACTCAAAATTTAGAATTAATCCTTGCAATGTGCAGAAAAATATGTATGGCCAAACGTTTGTTCATGGCTCCTTAGACTAATATCTTCATCGTATTACTATGTTTCGACTAGAGCGCTCCTCGGTTTTCTTCATGTGTATGCCTCATTAGAACAGATTTAGGCCATAAGACCCTTCTTGGCTAATTGAATTTGGGGGACGTGATACACACTATCGATCTATGACTGGGTTTCTTTTTGCGGCAGACGGCTGCCAACCAAGCCATGGAACCCAGTCTGTCCTGTTATTCAACCCATAGCTGGTGGGAGTAGAGATGGATTCATACCTTTCCTATTATCCATTACACAACAACGCATTCTTTATTACTATTTATGCAACGTTGAGTAATCTTGTACTTATTATATGACCGTGTTCAATGAATTGTAAAACTGGGTAAAAATAAATACAAAGTAGACAAAATTATACAAAATAAAAAAAGCTACATCAAAAATTTATACATATATATAAAAAACAATTCCTCAGAATCTAATAGGGGCCCCATCGAATTTAAAAAGACCCACTTCAACTAGAGAACCCAGATACTAGAAAGTATATCAAATTAGTTCAAATGAGTCCCATTAAATCTGAGGATAATCAAATCTCCTCTGTTCTTATATCTTTATTTTTTTTACTTTTATTGGATTGGTGCATAATTATCAGGCGTTTTTTAAGCAATATTTATTATGAAAAAAGAAACATAATAATTCAACAATAACATTTTTAATGATTATTCCGGAGCGTAGTCACTATCTACTTCAATAATTGCTTCCCATTTGATTAAAAGACGGTCGATTCCACGGGCAAAAAAGTCACGGTTCTTGGAGGTAATCCATGCTTTAACATCGGCCACCAAGTTATCCAAATCGGCATAAACTTTGTTCACCTGCCAAATTTTCAGCGATCGATTGACGTGGTAGTCCGTAGGCAATTCTGTGGGAGAATATGGCGGATGTGGAAGCAGTTCCCAGCCTTTATTGACGATACATTCGACAACACGACGCATTATCGTGGTGGCAGACGATATGGTTCTTTTTGCGCGGTCTTTTCGTCTCCATTGCAGCGTGAAGGTGGTTAAGTTGAGCGAGATAGACATTGCCGTTTTTGTCTGGAATCCGCCACTGTTGACGCTCATCGTCGTCATTCCACCAATAACAAATTCCGTTTGAGATGATTTTCCAATGGATGACTCCGCTTCTGTCCCACCAAACAAACCACAATGCCTTCATAAAGTACACGTTTTTAGGTATTCCTTTTGGTGAAACTCCTGGCGAAACGCAGACCTTATTTTTTTTTTGACGTTTCTCAAGAGCAACCATGATTCATCCCCAGTGACAAGATTCTTCAGAAACGGAGCTTGCCCGTTTCGTTGCAGCAAATCAATGAAAATTTGGACACGTTTGGTTTTATTTTTGTCGGAGAGTTCGTGAGGGAGCCATCCAGCCAATTTCCACCTTTCCGAGTTTTTTTTTTGAGACGACGAACGATGGTTGAATGGTTCACATTGAAGTCTTCGGCCAGCATTCAAGTTGTCAAGCTTTCGTCCTCTTCCAGGTCTACCAAAAGTGCCTGGTCGTCAAAATCCAATGGTCGACCTTTTCCTGGTTTATCTTCCAAGCTAGTGTCGTCAGAGTTGAAACGGGCAAATCAATTCCTTGCATCGACTTTTGCTGATTGTTCCTTCGCCAAAAACGTTCTTTAAGATCGCGAAATGACTGCGTTGCTTTCCATCCGTTTTCGAAGTCGTAAAGTATAATATGACGAATATGATTATCGACACGCATTTTTATAACCTGAAAATAAAATAATATTTAAAAAAAGTAAACAAAACAGCAATTTTTATTAACAAATAACTCACCTACAAAAACGCCTGATAATTATGCACCAACCCAATATCAGCGGTCCAAGACTAGAGGGCTCTGAAGGGTACCCAAGGGCCCTCTAGTCTTGCAGCTCCTGGGCTGCAGCCCATAATAACAGATGTAAATCCGGCACTGCCTCTGTCTTTTTTTCTTGCTTACATTCGCCAGCATTCCAATTGAAACACTTTACAAATTTGAGTAACATTGAATATGATGAGTCATTGTACAAAAATTGTATGTTGTATAGGGATTTAGAAAATATCCCGAGAAATAATCTTTTAAACCAGGTAAGGGGAATCTTTTTCGAGCACTGATTCACATAAAATATGGTTCATCATAAGACTAAAAAATATTCAAGGTACTTGAATGCCTCAGCCATTATCAATACAGAAAACCATATGCGCATGCATCTGTTTTAAAAATATAGAAAGTTTTTTTCTTTAAAGAAAACATTTTTCTATAATTAAAAAATTGAAGAATTGGTATAATATTTGTATAACTTATGTAATTTTACATATATTCTTGGTATAATGTTCCTATTACATCTAATGAGTGATATTAACACAAGCTGCTGTGGTTAATTTGTATCTAATTTATTCATTTGAAAATTAAAAAAATAGATTTTTAAAATAATAATAAAAATATATTTTTATTCTAAAGCAAAAATAATTATAATTAATTTCCTGTTTCTAAAGCAAAAAAAAAAAAAACGTATGTTCTTCCTTAGTGAAAATCGTTAATGGTTTAAAATACTGATAACGTTACCTTCAACGAAAACTTATAAAATTCAAGAAACATTGTACTTAATAGCTGTTTATGTTTGTAGTTAGGTGTGAGAGAACAAGTGAGAACCTAAAGAAAGGAACAACATTTTCATAAACGTTATTTTCCTCATGAAATTAAGCGTGACATTCAAAAAGCCAAACTTATGACTTTTGTTTATGACTGACTTAAAAAAAAAGCTGAAATTAACTGACTGATTCGGCAATCAGCTGAATTATCAAGGGAGAATATCCAAGAAAATAAGCATTTATTAAGTCACACCATCCTGGCATTAGTTTCTCATCATTCTATCGAATATTGACAAGACATGAAAATCTTGGATAGATTGGATCGTGCTTTGATCTCTGATTTTATAATCAGAGTTAAGTTTATTTCAATCATCTCAATCCAACCAAGGTAATAAAGCCACTAAGACGTAAGGTGCTACTGATTGTGAAAGAATATGAGAAAAACCAAAACATTAGTAAGGAGAGAGAACAATAAAAGAACAGGAATTAAGAAGACAGGAAACTACGATTAACATTGCATTTAAATTTTTTGAAGATCAACGTTGACTGAAATGCAATAAATCGGAAGAGAGTTCCAAAAGCGAGAAGTGTGAAACTGTTAGTATAGAACTTACAGTTATAAGTGGCAATTTTAACTGCAAAATGATGAGACCTAGCTGCCAATCTAGTACTGCGCTTAAATTCGTAAAGTCGATATACCAAAGAGGAAAGCTCATCATCAGAACAATTACCATAAAAGTATTTATAGAAAAGACACAAGGAAGCTACGTTACGGCTGTGGGAAAGAGACTGAAGCCATGATGCCAGGTCAGGGCTGATGACAAGGAACTCTTACAGTAGAAATATTATTTTCTGTTCAATCTTCACTATCTAATATTGATAGAGTTCGAAATCTTTTCATTCTTCACTTTGTAGCTTTTTTCCCCCAAAGACGCGACGTTACAAGACTGTATGAAATTGTATCGTTATTTTCATGGCAAATGGTTAGATGCGCTCTATTTCCTCAGTTCAATCAGTTCAAACCTTAGAAAACGCCCTGCCATTTCTGCAGAATCAAATCTCCATCATTTCCCCCGTGTTCCAACTAAAAGAACCACTCATGCAGTTTTTTTTCCCCAAGAGTTATTACTCTGTGGAACAGATCGCGCGTGGTACATAAACAATACAATCTTGACCTCTTCAAGTCAGGGGTTATTCGTTATCCTGCTAGTTTGACTAATCTTCACTTTATATTGACATACCTCATTTATATCACACGCCACATTCATCATTATCACGTTAACAGTAACCCTTTTCCTTGGGTGGCTCTCGAGACTTGTACTAGGTGAATTTTAGTATTAAAAATTATTTTTTATGAGAAGAAGCATTGACATCTACTATATTTACTTTTATCGTCATTTTTTATTAGAGTATATTTTTTATTTTAATAATTTTTGATTGGCATGTAATTTCACTTTCATTTTCCACTATTATTATAATTTTGGGCTATTATTTACCTTCATCTTTATTTTGATGAAGCCTTGTAAAAAATTATTATTCATTATAATTATTATTATTTTCGTTTTTATTAGATGAAGCATTATCAACTATCATTATTAATTTTGAACTAGTATTTACTTTCATCTTCATATAAATGAAGCCATGTCAGTCATTATTGTTAATTTTGGACAAGTATTTAATTTCATCTTCGTTTTTTATTTGACGAAGCATTGTCTGTCAACCATTATTAATTTTGGACTTGTAATTACTTTCTGGTTTTCTTTTTGGTTGTTTTTTATTACAATTTTACTCGGTCAGAATCGGAAATCAAAAAGTTCCTGATGTGGTTCGAACTCGCGTCTCTTTTGCTTCAAGGAAGCCTAACAAACGCCGAGATAATAATATTGGTTGATAATGCTTCATCTAATTAGCAAAATAATGAAATAAAATACTTTTAGTAACAATTCAAATTTAAAGACAAAAGAAATACGGCGCTGAAAGACATGGTCGATCTTGCATTATAGGTTAGATTTGTTTTTCTGCAAAGTCGTCAATTTCTCACGGTTTATCGGTTGAAGCAAATGAACATTAAAATTTATGCAATATTTATTTTCTAGTCTTTCCAATAATAACAAACTGAACTTACAGATTTAAAAAAAAAAATCTACCAGGAAAGCAAAACGCAGAATTTTTTTTAGCGTTGTCGAGCCGTTCAATTACAGATGCTTTGCCACAATCGGATTATAGACAGTGAAAAATTCTCACAAAGTTACTTTAATATTTGCGCCCTTATCTTTCTACTTTAGTGCAACAACAACCGTGCCCCCAAGCAACACCGCTCCCATTCTATTTAAAAAGTTATGGTCAAGTCATTCCCTGATGTCTGAGGCTTTCCAAAATGGAAATGTCGAGGTGATATCAAGACATCTGAAATATATGCACACGAGCGGACTGGCCATCTGTTGCGACCCTGTGAAGAATATTTTTAATTGGGTGAGAGAGGGATGTAAATCATTTATCTTTCTGTAAATAGTGCACCAACCTGTCAAAAGAGATGCTGCTTTTTACAAAGTTTTATTAAAGATGAATTGGTTACGACTTTTCTTCTATTTAACAAAAGAACGTAATTGTTTAATAAATCCTACCTGTGATATCATAGGTTGTCTAGTTATTATAGTAATACCTCTACCGTGTAAAGATGGTTGTATATAGAATAGAAGACAATGGGAAACTCTGTAAAAATGCACGAATCTATATTTCTTCATTCACTTTGGATAGGATGCGAATATATATATCGCTAATAATTTTACACAAAAATAAATATGAAAAAGGTATTTACACTACAGTAAGTCCCGACCTACAACAATTCGTGGTTTCGATGCAATCTCCATTAATCTTGTTTGGTTTGCTTCGTACACACAACGCAGCGGAAGAATACATTGCGCTTCGGAAGAATATGTCATGGAAATGTGTTGTTAGGTCCTAGCATATTTACGGAAATTCGTCGTAACCCGGGAACTTACTATTATGTAAATATCTTCTTGATATTCATTTTTGGATAAAATTACTGGCGATATATGAATATATATTCGCGGGTACGTTCCGACTTACACAGAAAATCGTGTTACGACGCATCGTAGGAACTGAGCTCTGTCGTAAGTCGGGGACCTCCTATATTTACATTCAAACTGTTGTTCTCATCTTTGTTGTTGTTATCACAACGTTTCGGCCGTCGTACCCTCCAAATCTATTTATGCATTTATTTCTATGCTAGACCTACCAAGATTTGGCCTATAACTCGTGAGGATACATAAAGGCAGAAACTATCGTAGCGTGATTGGCTGATCTCCTAATTTTTTTTTTAATTTAAAAGCTCTGCACATTAATTTTTTATTTTCTATATGTGTATTGGGCACTTTTTAATACTACTGTTTCCTTGTCTTATCCAACTCTGACCATTAACTGTTTTATATATATATATATATATATATATATATATATAAGTGTAAACGTTATATTTTAGTGGATGCACATTTTCGAGTAATCTTATTTCTTTTTTTTAACAGAGCAATTGACGTCTAGCGGTTTGGGCATTCAAAAGTCGAAATCGAACACGCGCCCGCTTATACTGATTAAAACACCTCAAAGGTGTGTTTTAGACCGCTCAACGACGAAATATACATACGGTCACATTATGACGAAACGCCGATTCCTTGTGCAATCGTCGAGCCTGTTCAGTACCTAGATGACTGACCGTTTGGAAATACCAGCTTTTGTAAGCTAGGGTGTGCAGGTGGTATAATAGATAATGGCTCGGAATTATTAATCGTAGAGCCGAGTTCCAATTCCTGTTGACTATGGTGTATTGCTCGCGATTTCATGGAGTTCCATCGTTGCTGAAAAATCTCCTGTTCCTTGCTGTGTTCTGTGTTGTCTCTAGCTTCAGTTCTTCACAGATTGTAGCAACGAAGAACAATTGTTTTTCTTATTCCACTTTATTATACGAGGAGCAGTCGCGGTAGCATCGTTTCTAGAAGGAAGCTTGAGGAGAGATGACCAGGAGCGCGCATGCCAACTCCTTGGCGTAGATTTTCGCCACGTGCTGGCTAGCCTCACTAAGGAATCCGGGCGCGAAGGGACGCGTAGGCTTTCCAAGATTCTTGTAGCTGTGTCCCTGTCTTCGTGCTATTTTGGCATTATATCCAAAACTCAAACAAGCAAGCAATTATTGTTAGAATTCCACGCCCGCCAGAGTCTTCTGACCAGTAGTTTGCCATTCTGGGCCAACCTCTGCATTCAGTAACATCATCCTAGCACTATTCAAGGTTACGGTCAATTTTAACCAACTTTCTTGAACCTTCACTTTATCCAAAACATCGCATTTTCCCTCAAACTTCACTGTTTTTTGTCGTGTAACATGGATCGCGTCGCTTTCCTGTAAGTTTTCTGACAATGCTTATTAGAATGCGACTTCATTCTAGTTTCTGTATGAATGTGATCTTACTCCAAGCACCTGGACCCCAACGCCCATACATCATTAACAAACTTAATTTGCCCTTCACATGCTGGCTCGTTATTTGAAATGCATCCTTTCAGTCTAGGTTCTTCAACGATGCGCTTAGTGGTATCTACTGACCTCAAATTGGTCACGTCATCCTCATCAATCATTTGTCTTGCGTTTTTCTTTGGCTGAGCTTTTGCTGTCCTAACCAGTTTCCATGTCATCCTATGCTGCGGCTTTCAAGGACGACCTTATATTGATTGGTCTAATAGCTTGAATCTTCGAGAAGGATTCTAAAATGATCTGCAATGCGGCACAAAATTTATTAGGGCTTTAAAAACGGACATTTTAATTGTGTATATATATATATATATATATATATATATATATATATATTTATTTATTTAAAAATATGATTCCATCGCTACATAAGAGTTCTCATGTTTCAAAACAAGAGCCGAAAACTTCAATATAATTATTTGAATTAAATTGAATTAAAGTACCAAGCTCTGATCCATCTTCAAGCGAATTTTTTTTTGAATAACTAATTCTTGGAATTTACGCGTTTTTATAAGCATATTCATTATTAAAATTAAAATTACTATGGTAACGGCTAGAGCAATCATTTAAAAAAAAGGAGCGTAAAAGTTAATAATTTGTATCAATATCTCAGTTACATTCAAAGAGGTCAAGTCAGGGTAAGGTTGGGGTGTCTAAATTTAAAGCGGAAGATGACATCGTCTAGTCTGGTTAAGTGTCTATGGAGATTTATTTATTTTTTTATTTCATTTATATATATATATATATATATATATATATATATATATATATATATATATATATATATATATATTCCTAACAGAATTACTGCTCTCCCAAGCCAACATACGCAACAACTATATGAAGAAATCAAAAGAAAATGGTTTAATCCGTCAACACAACAATAAAAACAATATTTCTACAGGTGAACGTACTTGACGCAATTTTCAGTTGACAATATGAATATAATAGCGTTTTCTAAATTCTAGTTGCTAAGGACATTTTGTTTGTTGTTAATAGTTATTTTGTTTTCAATAAATTCATTTCCACATTGGACGAAACGCGTCGGCTAATAATACAGTTTTCCTATTGTCTTTTACCTTTATACATATATATATATTTGGATATATAAAACAAAGAGGAAAGAAAGAGCAAGAATAAGGAAAAAATATATTCACCGTAAAGTAATTGATCGTAAATATAAGAGCAAAAAAGAAAAACTAGTGCTAGCCGGTTATCGCTCTTCAGAACCAATCGAAGACAAAACTTATAAATATGTGCACATCGACTAAGGCTTACTGGTGTGTCTACTTACATTTATATCTTGGTCAGACTATGAACTTTTCAGCCGAACTTCGTAGTCTGGTCAATTTAATTTAGTTTCTTTTTTCTTTTTATCGATTTAGCATGAAGTATCCCACATTGTTATAATAGAATAATACCAAGAAACATTGTTCTAGTATATAAAAATGCATATATTCTTTAAGTTAAGTTAAGGCAGTGGAGAACTTGGAGAAGGGAATTAACAGGGGATAAATGATAACTGACATCCATTAAACATGGCACGTGGAACTAGAACAGTCTACCCCAGCGAACGAAATAAGGGGTTCAGTTCGACATTCCAACCACCTGAAGAGGGCCGGAGAGTACAACGGCCGAAACATTGTGATAAATATGGCAACAAAGATGAGGACGATAGTCCGAATAATGTAAATAGTGTATATTATACCTCATCTCAGAAATATAGACAGTTCGAAATTTTGGCTAAAGATATCTCTTCTTGTGTCAACGTGGGAACCAACGATCAGTATAGTTTTAAATTTTAGCGTCTTTTTTTGCTGTGAAAAACACATTGATTTGAAAAAAACCTGGCAATAAAAATCAAATAATGGGCGGAGTTTAAATGAAACTTTCATGACTTATTCACAAAAGAATTAAATTATTTTAGAAACTTTCTTTTTAGAAAATCTTGCTAAAAGCATTTTTACATCTGTTACCACCCACTTGACTTATTTAATATGAAATTTGTGTTTGTGTGCACGCGCGCGTCTGTGTACTGTAAACGTGCCGATTTTTTAAATACTGACGTCTATACATGACATTATCAGAAAATAACAGCTATATAACTAATTCTAAATTTAAAGCCAAAGTATCTAAAATTCAATAAGACATTAGATTATGGAGAATGTTTTACTTAATTTTTAAGATTACTTGGCAGTTAAAAAAAATATATAAAAAGGCACTCACGTTATATTCGTCAAGTAATTTTTATATGTCCATTGTATATAAAAAAAATACATAAACCGCTATCAATAAAAGTACTGTAAACACCTACTCAAAAGTCAAAACACCTACCTTTGAGTGAGAAAGTATACTTCTGTGATATTTTAAACGTAAAATAAGTCATATTTGTTTCAAATCAGACTATTAATTAAACTTTGAATCAGCTAGTATTCCGCAAGTAAAGTTTCAGAAAAGTATATTTTATTTTTAAAAGCCTTTTTAATGGGAATTACATTGCAATGACAGATGGCTAAAAATTGCGCTAAAATCAGCGATTGTTAGTGCTTTCAAAACAAAACTACTTTCAGTCAATTTAAATTAATTTTGAAATACAGCAAAGAAATTGGAAATATTAAATTTAATCTATTAGCTTGAAATTAAAACTAAAATAAAATCTCCGAGAAAGATTTTTCATCTTTAAAAATTAATTATAAAACCTTAAGTACCGCGTTTCTATGGAGGTATCTATCATTAGGAAGAAGATAATATTACCATTATTTGAGATGATGAGAATAGATAGCACAATTTTTTTTTTTTTTATCCCAACCCGATGGCCAGGGAGTGAAGAAATGCTCTAGGTTGGTAGGGTTCATGATTCCTCCTCACCACAGATAACGAAATCCATTTGATGAGAGAAAGTAATGCAATTGCCCTTTGATGTCTTTGATAATATTTAAATTAATCAATTTCTTATATTTTTCAAATATTATTATTATAATTATTAAAAATTATCTGTTCTCTGCTGAAATATATTGTGCAAAGTAGTTTAGTTAGAGTTTTGCTGGTTAGATCATCTGCGGAAAAGTGAAAACTTAGGTGGCGATTCCGCGGATAGTGAAATTTTCAAGGTTGGCAATTTCGCGGATGGTCAGGTCCAAGTTATTTGTAAAAGTCAAAAGCAGTGGTTCTCAACTTTCTTTTTTTTTTTTTTTTTTTTTATATCTATGGACCACTTTTACTCTTATTTTTATTTATTTTTTTTGTGTGTGTGAACTCCCCCATAACCATTCGATGAAAAAAAAGCCTATTTTATTATTTAATAATAAGTTTAAGAATTGTATTATAGAAACAGTACTTTTATGCTTTATTTTGAAGTAAAACTAATTTAATGAAAATAAACTTTCACAATGTTAACTCATTACTGGCTTAAAGACACACGACTAAAAAACCCTATTCAACAAGGTAAGATGATGGAAAAGCAATAATGTAGAGCTATGCTTTTTCCAGAGTAGCAAAATATTACCGTGGACCCCCAATTTGCTATTTTTTGTCTGGACCCAAGTAATGTCACATGGACCCCCCAGCGCGCATACGGACCCCAGCTGAAAATTACTGGACTAAAGTTTTTTAACTGTATTCGTAAAAATTAAAAATCGTAGAGTCTAAGGGAAACAACTCTTTTTTTCTATGGGAATGAAGATTACAGCTCTGTTCAATAAAAGAAATAGGAATTTAACTTAGGAAGAAATATTTGCAAATTTATGGAGAAAAAATATAATATCTTCGAGTTTATTTGTGGTAAAGACTTTATACGAATTTCTCGATTATCTGAATGCCTTGAAGAGATGGATTTAAAAAATATGTTCGGATAATTCAAAATTCCGATCAATTGAATAGAATAAAATAAATTATCGAAAAAGAATGAAGAAGAAAGTAATTTTTTTAAATAAATTTATCTATTCAAATAAGATTATCAAACGCTTACAAATTTTTTATCCAATTTATTTTTACGAAAAAACGCATCAATTATTCCTGCTGGCTCGCGTTTTCCTGCCGCTAGCGGAATTAGAGTAGATATGGAGAACTGAAAAAAGGGAAAGGAATTCGCAAGTCTGTGTGTAAATTTAATTAGACCAATGAAAACCTTGCCTTCACAGAAACTGACCGGTGAGTTGAAAAGAATACGGGAAGAAATTCGTGAGTCTATGTGAAAACTTTGCCTTTCAGAAATTAACCAGTTAGCCGATAAGAAAAAGATAAGAAAGCAGCCGGCCTATGCGAAATACTTTTTTTTTATATAAAATTAATGAGAAAAATTTAATTAATAAGAGAAGACTGTCTAAAGTCACGTGAAAGGTTTCGTTTCTGTTCATCGCGACCAGTGTTGATATTCTTACTAGCGTAAAATTATTTGCTAATTATATTATCGGCCTCTAACTGTGACGATGCGTTTCTGCACGTCATACCACAAGCTGTGATGACATCCAAGGTTGGCTGTATGCGTATACACCCGGCTCGCTATGTTCACAGGTTTGTCTTGATATTAGGGCCGTGATCGACTTCAATAAAGAATAACGACAAATGTTTTTCAAGACACTAGTTGGGAAGTAGCAAAACAATACGGTTTCTCACTTAATCGGTAATGTCTCCCTTCCGCTTCGAGAAAGCGAACTCCGGGTATTTCACTAACTTCCGGTCACGGAAAAAGCACCATTATACTCACCGTTTGACCGTCTCAATGACTGCCGACTTCCTCACTGACTGACTTATTATTATATGGATACTGGCTGTAGGACCCACCACTCCTATCCGTCAACTTATGTTCCAGAAAAGGAGGCCACTCATTCAGCTTTTGGATGGTCAGTTTTTCAAAGGACTCTATTTTTATGATTATCTAAAATCACTGACAACATTTTATGTTTGCTAATTCAAAAGCGGACAGGAGACAGGATTCCTGAAAAACCCTGGTCATTAAATTGACTGGAAGATGGGCTGTAGACAAGGTTCCTAAGAAACCCTGATCATTAAATTAACTTAAAAGGAAAAAAAACAACTCTATTTATCTCCTAAGGATGTGTGAGAAATCGTATTGTTATCTAAGCAGCACGTGGCACTTCAAAGAATTTTCTCTTAACAATCCAAGAAAGCTAAGTATTTCAAACTATCTTTTTTCGTTTACTTTTGAATGTAGGCAAACCATATATCCCTTTGGCGAACAACGAATTCTCTTACTTTGCACGACTCCAAAGAAAAGGTTAGGAATGGAGCATTCGTCAATACTGGAAAGGTTAGGAATGAAGCCCTCGTCAATACTGGAAAGGTTAGGAATGAAGCCCTCATCAATACTGGAAAGGTTTGAGATTCCCTCCATCAATACTGAAACGGTTTGAAATTAGCCCCTATAAATACTGGAAAGGCTTGAAATAAGCCCCCACCAATACTGAAAAGGTCTGGGATGAGCCCGCAACAATACAGGAAAGTTTAGGAATAGGCCCATATCAATACTGGAAAAGTTAGTAATTAACCCCCATCAACGCTGGGAAGGTTAAGAATGAACCCCCATCAATACTGGCGAGTCCTAATTGTGAAAGCCTGAAATGGTGGAATCAGGGATCACAGGATTTTGGTAGTTTCAGTGATTCTCAAAACAGTGTACATTGTAAATCATTTTAAGGATTTTATAAATTTCACCCGATAGTACCACTGACTGTTCGGTCAATAAATGTCGAATATTTTCATAAGGAAATTATTACTTTTACCATACTCCTTGTAATACATTTTTTCACATCATTTGATTTAGTGACTGATGGGAAATTTGAGTGTAAATTTTATTGCAAGCTTTGCTTCCGTGTCCTACAAACACACATTTAATATGTTAAGCATTAAGGTAATAAAGATAACTATGAAGTCCTTCGTGTCCGCACGGTAAGGCATACCGGATCAAACGGTAGTTTCTCCCTCAAAGGAGGGCAAAGGTTCAATCCCTGTCGAGGGACGCATTTTTATAACTTAGATTTGTCGAATGCGCATGTCGATAGACGTAATACACACTGTTTAAGAAATAAATAAAATGGAGCGTCTACTATTCAAAGTCATATATATATATATATATATATATATATATATATATATATATATATATATACACACACACACATATATATATATATATATATATATATATATATACACACACATATATATATGAAGAAATTTTGAAAATATCCATTTACACTTGCTTATATATATATATATATATATACACACACATATATATATATATATATATATATATATATATATATATATATATACATACAAGTGTCCCAAAAAATGCAATGCTTATTGACTGTCAAACGGGATTAGTGTTTAAGATTAAGAAATGTTGATGTTTATTGACTTACAAGTAAATTAAAGTAAATGTTACATGAAATGCATTTTTATATATATTTAAACTGACGACAAGTGAATACATTTTCGTGACACTCAATGTGCGTTTTTATATATATATATATATATATATATATATATATATATATATATATATAAAAGGGTGTTCCAATAACTTGCTTGGACCGATTTTAAATGTAAATTAAGTTCAAGCGCCTAATTTTTTTCTTTTTCTTTCAGATTTGGTGGATATTTGGGCGATATTATTTTTCACACATAATTGCTATGACTTAAATAACATGATCCAATAGAGAAATAAAACAATTTTCACCAATAACACTGATTTATTTACTGATGACTTTGATCCGTCTTAATGAAACACCCTTATATATAATCTGTCTTAATAAAACACCCTTTATATATATATATATATATATATATATATATATATATATATAAAACAATAGTACAATGACATATACAGTATATATAAAACAATAGTTCAATGACATTAAAAGAACTGCATAAAACCACTGAATAGCTAGGACGAGTTGCTGCATTTTCGGGAGTTAGCACAAGGCAGTGAGGTTTGTATTTACAAAGTTACTCAAGATGAGAAGTCATAATGATTTGCAGGATGTCTTCAAGTTGTAACAGCTTTGGTTATTTCACTGAGTAAAATAAAATGGTAAAAGTGGGGTTTTTTGGGGGTTTTTTTGCCGAGAATGTAATGATTCCCCCGATTGTCAATCGTTAAAAGTTGGCAACTTCTTATTTAGTTGGTAATTTCTTTTTTAAAACTTACAGTTTCATATAAAGATTTTACCATCGGGAAATTTAATGTCAGAAGACTTATGAAAAAAAAAAAAAAAAATAAGTAAAGAAAATCACTAATTATTGGACCGGAACTTTGATAATTATATCATTTAACCCCAAGTAAGGCAATAAATCCCATAAGACGTAAGAGGTTACTGAAGGTGAAAGAATATAAGAAAAAAAAACACACACACACACACTATTAAAGCTAGGGAACACTAAAAGAAGAGGAATTAAGGAGACAGAAGATAACAATTGATATGGCATTTAAATTTTTGAAGATCAAAGTTGACTGGGAAGCAAGAAACCAGAAGGGAGTTCTACAAGCGAGAAATGCAAGAGAAGAAACTGTTTGCATAGAACGTATGGTTACATCTAGCCATTTCAACTATAAACTGATGAGACCTTGCCGCCAACCTAGTACTGCGCTTAAATTCATAAAGTCTACGTACTAAAGAGGAAAGCATATCAGAACAATTATCATGTAAGTATTTATAGAAAAGGCACAACATATATATATATATATATATATATATATATATATATATATATATATATATATTGACTGAATGGTTACAACGTTGACTTTTCGACCATGAGGTCACGCTTTTAATCTCACTATGATCGATTTATCAAAAGGTGATTTCTTGCATGATGTTATCGGTTTGGGGAAGTGATTCCAGCATTGGGCACATTTGGAAAGTGCCTGAATTTCATACCACGAATTGACTCATGCCTTTTGAGTGAAATTGGGTAGATCAAACGTCTGGATGCCGTCGATGGTTGTGCTAGCACGAAGTCACAAGTCATTGTGACCGAGTTTTCGAGTGTACTGGCATTGTTCAAACTGCTAATCATTCTAGATTATACGTTATCTCCCAGAAACCGTAACTAAGGTCCGCTCAGAAGATATTGCACATTGAGTACTGGTGTTAATAAAATACACTAAATACATATTAATAAATATACATATTATCCCTCGCCGGGAGCACATAACAGTTCTTAACTAAAATTTACTACGTTACGTGCTACCGGTGAAGCATATTTAATAATAATAATAATAATAATAATAATATATATATATATATATATATATATATATATATATATATATATATATATATATATATATGTATTGTTGTGGATTCCGGATGAAATCCGGTACCAATAAATAACAAACGCCAAGAATAAATAGAGGAAAATAATGTATTAACGTAATAATACAAACTGGTAAAGCAGGTTAGTAGTTCCAGGAATACGGGTTAGTAGCAAAATATCTATACAGTCTTTGGTATTGAAATATCGCTGTATGACTTCTTACTGAGTCTATGTGCTCGCTCACTGTGACTCTTGCTGGCTATGTTCGTTCTGTCTGTCTGTCTGTTACCGTCACCCTCGGTTGCTCTCGTCTCTCGGGTCTTCACGTAGCAGTAGTATATGTATATACTGGGTGAGTCCATTTGTGTAAAAAGGGGAGAACCCCTCAACACACACACACACATATATATATATATATATGCAATTTTTATATATATATATTATATATATGCGCGGTACTTATTGGAAAGCGCTCAATATCAGTGATACAGCTAACATATTTAGTTGGATTGATGTGAGCTTGTGATCCTGTGTTTCACTCTCTCTGCGATCGTCAGACAAAACGATTAATTTTTAAAATTTTGGATTTATAAATAAATAAATTCAAAATTTCAAAAAATTAATCAGTTTGTCTGACGATCGCGGAAAGCGTGAAACACAGGGTCACAAACTCACATCAATCCAACTAAATATATACAGTGTAACCCGGATATAAGAGAGTTGTCAGGACCGGAGAAGAAGTCTCTTATATCCGGGTTTCTCTTATATCCGGGTTTGGTCTATTTTGTTTAGGTAAGTATGGGAACACTTTGGGACCAGAGAAAATCTCTCTTGTATCCGGGTTTCTCTTATATCCGGGTTACACTGTATAAATATATATATATATATATATATATATATATATATATATATATATATATATATGAAGTAGCGCACAGTGGGCGCTGGTGGTAATAAAACAGTGCTCGATGTACGAGCTAAAATTTTATACTACAATAAAGATATATTTTCTTCTGCAGCGTTTGTTATAACTCTGAGTTTCATACACGAAGCAATCCTCAACCGGGAATTGAAAATTGACCGTTGTAAAATTTAAATATTAATATTTATAACTTTGTGGTGGGTCGTGGCGGTTACCACTTGTTGAGGGTTCATGGCGTGGCTGTTATGTTGTTGATAGAAGTCAGACGTAGAAGAAACGCATGTAAGGTTCAGATACTCCTGCCCGCCGAGCCCAACTACATAAAAAGGTTGGACTTTGATTAAGTCCAAAGAAGAAGGTAAAGAAAGCAAACAAAACACAAGACCGATAATATATGTATATACAAATATATATTAATAACAAGTTACAATACATGGAAACAGTACAAAGGACGAAGTGTGTGTGAATATTCTGTATGTGCGTGCGTGTGTGAATATTCTGTATGTGCGTGCGTGTGTGAATATTATGCTTAGCGTGTTTCCACGCTATCCCTTGTTAGCGTCTACATTTCGAGGTTGATAGCTGAAATCCTGAAGGAAAAAGAGATAGAGGCGAAGGGTCAGCGGCTATTTATAGCCAGGGAAGAGAGACCCCTAGTGAAAGGGTTAACGGACTGAAGGAGGAGTTAACTCCGACAACTTAACCTTGTTAAGAGAATGAAGCAATCTATTTATTTATGTGGATAAATATATGTATATATAACAAAAAAAAACTTAAATACGCGAAATTATTAAATACCAGGAATTAAAATACACTAAAAATTCAAAATCTCTTTGAAAAGAACTGAGTTCATTCATTAATCTTATGAGTTTCTCATGCTTGTTCCAGACAAAGGCAATCACTTACTTTAAGACTTTAAATTTGAAAATCATCAAGTGAAGTACCGTAATCGAAAACATATCAGCTTCAATTATTATAAGCAATTGTCGTTAAAGTAATGGATTTTTTATTTATTTATTAATCCGATGGGTTCATAGGCGTTATTTTTAGTGAATAATATTCATATTTGAGCAGACGCTCCATCTATTGATTAAACAGTATATTTATATATTTTCTACCGGCCTGATTATTCAAGAATTATTAAATGAAAAATATACGCTTTCTGAGAAATTTTTCTTTAATAAGATTTCTCAAATATTCAGGCCAATAGACAAAAATAAATATGCTGTTTAATAAATAAATACGCGTATCTACTAAAAATAATGTGTTTAAGTAACTAATAAATAATGTTTAAATAAGTGTTTTCTGAGATCAATGATTAAAATAAAAATATCTTAAAGCGGAAGAATCCACTAGGTCTTAAGGAAGGAAATCCTTCATCAGAGCTTAAAGATTGCTACTATAGAATCACAAAGAACAAATAGCAGAAACCATATCACATGAAGACTTCGTGAGAAGATAATAATAGGGTGGTTCTGATCCCATAATAAAAAAAATTCAGAGTTATAATTCCATCGGGTGCAAACCAATCTCGCTAGTCCAAATTAAAAAATGCCAGGGCCATATATATATATATATATATATATATATATATATATATATAATTACTTAAACGTTATTTTTAGTGGATACTCATATTTGAGTAGACGCTCCGTTTATGTATTAAACAGTATATTCATTTATTTTCGTCTACCGAACTGAATATTCGAGAAATTTTCTTAAAGGGAAATATGCGCTCTTCGGTAGGATTCGACCCTGCGTCCATCTGAGCAGAGAGAACCCTCGCTAGATTTGATGTGCTTTAACTCATTTTGTTACGAAGAACTTTTGCTGATCAAGCCAGGTTTAATAGTGCCTTTAAGCGAAATTTTTCGCGTCAAGGGGACGTCGGTTCGAATCCTGCCGGAGAGCACGTATTTTTCATTTGAGAATTTTATGAACCACAGTCAGTAAAGGGTAAGCAACAGGCTATCGGAGGAATAAAAAAAAAAAAAAAAAAAAAAAAAAAAAAAACTCTCAAGTTATTCGTCTTTCACCTTGAAGCTACCGCCATTTTTAATCTTTGTTTTTCTATACTTTCTTCTATTAATATCGTTCTTTGATTTTGGTTTCTTGAAGAATAAAATACATCAATGTTAACTATCAAATATCTCGAGCTAGTAATCACCGTTTTCTTTTTTGCAAGTCCTCTTTAAGAGCCTGCTTCTTTAATGTGCCATATCCTTATGGGACGTTGGCGATCATCGCTCTTCACAATTTTCTCTCCTTTGTATCACTTAGTAAATTTTTTGTTATGTCAATCATTTACACAAGCTCATTGATTATACGCTGTTTTCCTCTGTCACTCTTGCTTTCAATATGTCCTGTGAATATCAAATTTTTGGCAAACGTCCTCGCAATAAACCATAGTATCAAAAGGACTGTTTTACCCACGACATCGCTTTTTTAACCACCTCCACTCTTCGGAAATATTTATTGTTTTAAAAAGCGATGATTAAAATTGTAATAAAACCTAAATATACGAAAGTGAATTTATACATTTTCCTTCTTTTTGAGAATTGACAATAAAAATGATAAACACTAATTATTAGATTGTTTACACTATTTGCTGCCGAATTGAATCAACCCACAACAATGAAAAAGGCGAGAAATGATTTAAATATAAAAAATATAAAATATTTTTTATTTTCGTGTTTTTACAACTAAATTTTTTCTCAGTGTGTATGAGTGTTTAAAGCTCTTGTGTTAAAGTTCCTTGTTTGTAGTTGTTTGTTAAGATGAAAAGAAATGTGATTTCTTTGCATATATGTGTGAAAAAAGAGGCAAAGAAATATGGAGAAAAATGTTAAATGTCACGTAGCTTGGTGAGTAAGAATGTAAGTGTTACGTAGTTTGGTGAAGAAGAAAGTTGAATGAATCTTTTTTGAAGCCTTCGTCGTGCATTGTTGCCTTTCCTTTTTTTTACTGGATGGTCTGTCTTTCATTTCCGGCTTTAATCCACATATTTATAATATTATTTATTGGAATGGTTGGCAAAAGATCGATTATTACCAATTGTTTCAAACTTGATAAAATTGTAAATAATAACGATTTCCTTTTAGTTAGTTCACATATTTTAATAATTTAGTAAATGTTTATAAATTTATGAATAAAAATTGTTTACACATTTATTTCTTTATAAATTGATAAATAATAAATATTACATTGCATTAGTTCTAATCATATTAGTTTTTAGAATGTTGTGAATATAAAATTGTTCTTGTAAATAAACAATCTTATAAATAAATAGTGTTTAATATTTTTGTTGTAAATTATCAAGAACAAAAAAAATGTATAAATTCACTTTTATTATATGTTTAGGTTTTATTACAATTCTAATAATCGCTTTTTAAAAGGATAAACATTGCCGAAGAGTGAAGGCAGTTTTTAAAAAAAAAGTGTTGTAATGGGAAAAACCGTCCTTTTGAAACGACATCTTGCGGGAACGTTTGTCCATGTTTGCCAGATTTTCTAAGCCCTCTTTCCTTAAAGATTTACTGCAGTTAACTTATATATAAAGTGTAGTAGTATGTCTGCCCACACACGCATAAATGAAAGCTAGACGGCAACCACAAAGCAACCTTTTCATATCAACTATTATTTTATTTCTTATGCTCCTTTTAGTAAATGTTTGTAAATTTATGAATAAAAAATGAAGTAATCTAAATTATGACAATGAAAAATTCGTTTCATTTATTATGGAAAAAAAAGTTTAGCTGGGACGACAAAATATTAAGAACTTCCAATATCAATAGCCCCATCAATTCTGTCTGAAGTGGATGATTTTCCATTGTCAACTTCGATTATCAATAGTTCGATATTTTTATTTTACATCGGACCGTCCAAAAATTTAGAAGTTGATTTCCTATGAAAAGTCCCATCAATTCTATTTAAAGTGGATGATTTTCCCATATAAATTCAATAATGCTCAGAAAAATATCAACTCGTTCTCTGGCATAAAAAAACGGTAACATCATCATCATAATCATCATCGTCATCATGAGAACTGTTTCAACTTGAAGAATCAGTTTGATTTGGAATCTTCGGCAACTTGGTAAATAACTCTTATTTCCAAATCTCTCTATCTTGTGCTTACTCGCGAAAGTTCTGTGGGTTTTCCAAGGTTTTCAATTATTCCCACTGGAAATGATGGAATTTTATTAATATTTCTTCTAATGTCGTTGTTCAATATGCATACTATGGTTGTTCGTCCAGTGTCTCTGGATATTATTCTTCCATTTGCTATTGATGACAAAACTATTTCCATAATATTTACCGTTTCCAAAACGATAAACTCCGATATTAATATCGTTCTTTGATGTTGGTTTCTTGAAGATAAAATACATCAATGTTATAACTATCATCGCCCCGAGACAAAAAATTCTTGCTTTTCTTTTTTCACAAGTCCTGTAATATTCAACGCTCCGCTAGTAAAAATCTTTACATGCAATTGGAGGCATTTCTTTTCTTTTTCTTTTTTTTTTTTTTTTTTGACATGCGTGATACACGCTTAGGCGATCATGTGTCTTTCGGTACATCACTGACGAGACAGATTTTTTTCCCGCAGTAGGTTGTCATTTCTTTCTGCGGTAGAAGCAGATGGATGACAAAGCCTTTAATATCAAACTCATTCCGGAATTGGACGGATCGAATGCAGATCGATCATTAGTCGATTGGATTGAAAAAAACGTAGAATCGGCATCTGGTGAAGGCAAAAGGTGTAGACCGAGTTCTTCCGCTGCGTCTAATCGGCGGTGAATTTGTGGTATTGTAGGGACATTAATATCATAAATAAATAAAAAATAAAATATAAAATAATAATAATAATGAAAATTATAAAGAAAATAAAACAATAACATAAAAACATTGTATAAAATGAATTAAATAAAAATTAAAAATAATAAAACAAAATACTGTTCCTGCCGGAAATACGGACATTCCCCCAAAAGATGTTAAATTCAATCTCTTCGCCACGAACCTTGGTATGGGCCACACGTGTCCAACTTCTCTCTGTGATATGGCGTGTAATAATACGGAGTGACTTCTCCCTTTTATCACATGTAAAACAATTGTAACCTAAAAATTAACACACCAATACACACAAAAATATACATAAATTGTATGAAATTAACATACAATTTACCATGCTTTCCTGTTATTTCTATACGTTTTATTTCCTGTCAAGTATGCTTTTATCTCCATGAACACTAGGCTAATTTCCGCTGCTATGATGTGTGTGCCTCCTCCCCCACATTATTTTGTGACCGCCGACGTGAATAATAAAAACAACCTATTCACCCACAGTATACACGTAGCTGAGTGAGATAAAGGGTGTTCTTCTTACGTCCTTTGCAACAGCCTATGAACAGTTTAGTATGCAACGCTTGCACTAGGGCGAGATAACAGGCGTGTATCTAGCGGAGATGCGCAAGCTGTCAGAGTTGCTTGGTGGTATTTCGGAGCAGGGTCTATGAGAAGTTGGTCCAGCCAGTACTTTGTTCCGGGGCTCATGAGCTAAGAAAGGGCCCACGGCAACCATGCGACCCCCCCTCGAGAACATCACTTTCTACTACCCTCAGCGCGACATACACTTACATTCACATCAAGATACTTATCACACCACACTTCATCTTATTAGTATTTATTATTAATTATTGTAGGTCTAGTTGTATAAACATAATACCAAGACGATCTACGTAGAACTCAGGGTAGATGCGTAAATTAGCGTAATGATGTGATTATCACACACCAGAATTTTCACATCATTATGTGCCTGTATGTATTACTATTTTATTTCGCAAGGACTTTATGTATTGTAATTGTTAAAGAGTTAAAGATCTTATTATTATGAACGTTTTAAAAGCATTTCTCTATATGACAGAACCTAAAAGGTGATTGGTGAATGTAATCGTAAATACTGATTCATGTTGCTGCATTAATTGAATATATTTGAACATTATGTTATATCTGCTCATGGAAATAAAACATTTATGAGAGTTTACATGTAGATTTACTGGATATCAAATCCTAAATTTTGGGGGAAAATCTTTGCCTGCCTCAGGGCCACAAAGGGGTTTTGTACCGATTTGTAAAATTTGCTTTGGAGGTCCTGGTTCGGAGGGTGCAATCTTGTCTGGACTGACAGCCCACCTTAAGCAGCTCCTTCGCGCATCTTCCTACACAGAAACCATGAATTTGAACAAAATATTAGCTTGTACCAGGGCAATCATGAAAGACGAGACGTCAGTAGAACAATTGATTGTGGTATCCGCGCAGCCAATGAACCTTGATGGTGAGTCATATAACATAGAAAATAACTCTGGAAAATTACACATTTTTGGTGTAACGGACAGAATCAGCTCTGGCGATGGAATTCTTGAGTCAGCGAGGAGGGACAAGTAGAAGAAGACTCAAGAATTTGTGATGCTACTAGTGCAACCAGTTTGGTCACCTGGTTCGGAATTGCTCGGGAAACGTTTTTTTTTGGGGGGGGCAAGGCATTAACGCCCGTCTCCTCCCCAAATAAGAACTAGAATTAACCCTAACTTTAATCGAGATGTATGTTGATGGATCTGAGTTTGCAACGTTGGTGGTCACTGGCCGCTCTTGCACGTTCAGGAGCAGGTCAGTTTGTCGTCTTTGAAGGAAGAAAGGGGTGAAAGTGTCCACTACTGATGGAAAGACGCTGAGGTACTGTGGGGTTGGCAGAATTCGGCTTGGAGTCCGGTTTGTAGATTCAGTTAATGTCAAAGTTCTGGTTGTTGGAAAAAAATTGCTTGACTTCGAACCCAATCCAAATTCAAATCTTGAATCCAAAGAACGATCTGCGATGTAATCGATCCTGGCTTGACATCTCGACTTCAGTCACTTTCTCACAGACGTGATGTAGCTTCCCTCTGCCTTTTCTATAAATATTTTCATGGCAATTGTTCCCTGATGCCGTGACTACACGAATTTAAGCGTGCTACTAGTTTGGCACCTAGCTTCCACCATTTTACTGTTGAAATAGTTAAATGCAACCTCCACTTCTACTCCATCAGTTTCTTTTCTTGCACTTCTCAACAGTGGAACTTCCTTCCTCTTACTTACTTCCCTGATAACTACAATCTTCAAAAATTTAAATGCAACGTCAATCGCCATCTTCTGTTGCCTTGATCCCTGTTCTTCTTTTCCTCAATTCCCTCTATACACAGTCTTTTCCCTCACTTTCGCTCTCTGTAACCCCCTGCATGCTAGTGGCACCCCCGCCTTGCTTGGGGTGAAATGCTTTAAAAAAAAGTTATTGCTCGAACGTTTCCACTAAGTCCAAGTACACACTGCTCTGCCCAGGGATTGAACTCACAATTTCTTTTCTTGTTAGAGTCCATCTTACACATTTATAAATCTACTCTTCGTCCATGCATTGAATATTGTTACCATATCTGGTTTGAGGACCCTGCTGTTCATCTTGAGGTTCTCGACAAAATCCAAAGAAGGATCTGCAATTTAATCGGTTCTGACTTTGTATCTCGACTTTAGTCACTTTCTCATAGACATGAGGTGGTTTCCCTCTGTCTTTTCTACAAGTATTTTCATGGCAGCTGTTCTGATGAGCTATCTTCCCTGATGCTCTGACTACATAAATTTAAGCATGCTACTAGATTGTCCTACCCTTTTACAGTTGAAATAGTTAAATGCAACCTCCACTTCTACTCCAGAGGTTTCTTTTCTTGCACTTCCCAACAGTGGAACTTCCTTCCCCTTACTTGCTTCCCTGATAACTACAATCTTCAAAAATTTAAATGTAACGTCAATCGCCATCTTCTGTGGCCCTGATTCCCATTCTTCTTTTTATCTTTCCTCAGTCCTCTCTATACACAGTTTTCCCCCCACTTTCACTCTCTGTAGCCCCCTGCGTGCTAGTGGGGCTCCCACCTTGCTTGGGGTGAAATGCTTAAACAAAAAACTAGGAGGCAAGGAGTTACTAAGTATTGGAGAATATGAGAGGAAACTACTATTAAGGAGAGAGGACAATAAAAGGACAAGAATTAAGAAGACAGAAGATAACGATTGGCATTGCATTTAAATTTTTGAAGATCAGAATTGTCTGGGAAGCAAAAAACCGGAAGAGAGTTCCACAAGCGAGAAGTGCTATGGAAGGAATTGTTAGCATAGAACTTACGGTTGCATGTAGCCATTTTAACAGCAAACGATGAGATATTGCCGCCAATCTTGTACTGCGCTTAAATTCATAAAGTCTAGATACCATAACGGAAAGTTCATCAGAACGATTCCCACTAAAGTATTTCGAGAAAAGGATCAAGGAAGCTTCGTTGCAGCGGTGAAAAAGAGACTGGAGCCGAGATTCTAGGTCAGGATGAATAACATTGCTAGTAGGCAATTAAAACAGTTCCTAGACAAGTGGTGAATCCGAATTCGACTGCGATGCACATATGAGCCGTCAGGGAATGGTGTAGCAGAGAGGGGCCATCGGACAATAAAAGGGATCGCTACCAGAATGCAATGCACAGTAATGGAAGCGGTGTACTGATATAACATGGCACCGAAAGATGAAGTATCAATCGCAACAGCAACAGCCAATAGTATCTACGTATATTGAGTCCGGATAAAGAGCATTGACACTACGTTCCCATCCGATTAAGAGGAACTGCACGAACCATATAGCGTTGAGATCCTGTCTAGGTAACAATCCACAATAGCCGATGTACTACCGTTTTTAGAAAGGGGTGAGACACGGGCGTCATCAATCAACACTTGGTACTGGTAAACGGGACTCCGTGCTATATAAAAGATTTCCGTCTCGCTTTGGGGACAACTTTGCTGACGGACAACGACAGTTATGCGTCTTTCGTGAGTGAGGTGATTCTCCCACGCGAATCATACACATTCAGTGATTCCCCTGACGACCCACCTTTTAGCCGAAGCTTATCAGAAGAGTCCGCCGATAGTTCCTCTGATAGGCCGTCTGAAAAAGAGATGGAGATCGTCCGCCTACGGAGAAGCACGCGGATAAAGACTCCGACCCCCCAGCTGACATCTCTGTGATCAAGAGATCAGGGAGGAGTGCTAACAAAATACCAACCCGTTTTCTGGCATATTACGGTAACGCTTGAGTATTTGAATACGTGCGTTCAAGCCGACAGACAGCCAGCGCTTTTTGAGTCAGTGTTTTTCAGCTAGTCGATAAGTGGATTCAAAGCGGCGACGGACTTGATATTAATATCGGCGATAGAGAGCACAAGTTAACGGCTTTTAGAGCAGACGTTATGGAAATGGTTTTGCCATCAATTCCAAACGGAAGAATAACATCCATAGACAGTAGAATGTCTCAGACAGAATATCAGTTTTGCAGCTCAAGACGAGGAATATGAATGCATTCAGACTGAAGGTATATATCTTAGAATAGATAGAAGAAAATTAACATTAAGTAAAAACAAATACGTCGAGCAACCATCGTATACACATTGAACAAGGACATTAAAAGAATTATCAATAAAATTCCATCATTCCTCGTAAAAAAAACTTTGAAGAGATTAGAAGCAGCATTTTCGTGAGTTTGCAAAGACAGAGCTTTGGAGAGATATTTACAAAGTTGCTGAAAATGAGAAATCACACTGATTTGCAGTGTGCCTCCAAGTCAAAACAGATCTGATGATGATGATGAAGTTAGCAGTGATGGTGCCACTCTTCATACTGTTTGTTTTTGTTCTAGGTGACCCATTACAGACGGTTAAGATCACCCGCTTTTGCAGACAAGACTGTAATTTTGTTTTAGTGAATTTTTTTTCTTTTTCTAATCAATTCACCCCAAGCAAGGCGATAATGTCAGTAAGACGCAAGAGGCTACTTGGGAGGGAAAGATAACGAAAAAGACTTTAGAAGGAACAGGAAACCCAATCCTAAACAGAAAGCAAGCGATAAATCTCTACTCTTGTTCAAAAGACCGAAGGGGGTGGGAACTGAATAATAGGCGAACCTATCGGGTTTTCCTACCGGGGAAAATAAAGAAATAGTAAATAAAATTTCAGAGTTTTTACCGGAGACATGAGAAGTATAGAATTGAAGTAGACTTGAACAGAAGGAACTAGAAACCCTATCCTAAACAGGAAACAAGAGTTAAACCTCTTCTTTTCTTCAAAAAACCGGGAAGGAGTGTGAACGGGACAATAGGCGAATCTCCTACTGAATAAAATAAAGAAATAGTAAAAAAAAATTCAGAGTTTTTAACGGAGATGTTAGAAGTATAGAATTGAAGTACACGTTAGCAAGAAGGAACCGGGAACCAAATCCCAAACAGGAAACAAGGAATAAAACTCTACTCCAGTTCAAAGGACCTGGGAGGAGTGTGAACCGGATGATAGACGCTGTGATTCTACAACTACTCCTATGTGTTTAGTTTAAGTAGTCTGTTGTCGTTTTTTAATTATAAATTATTTTCTATATTCCCATTAGTATAATTGAAAGAGAATGGTCCCGTGATGTTAATTTTCATATCCAATATTTAGTTCCCACACTCGGGCTGTCAAAATAATTTAGAAGAAAATTTCTTATCTATATTCCGACCAATTCCATTCAAAGTGGCTGTTTTTCCAATGTAAATTTCCAGGTTTAATAATTCAATATATTTAGATTAACCGCTCTGTGAAAAAAAAAACAAAAAAAAAAAAAACGTTAATTTCTTATCAATAATCTCATCCAAGTGAATGCTTTTTTCCAATATCAATTTCCATATTCAGTAGTTCTATGTGTTTAGTTTAGCGGGATTGTCAAACCGGTTCAGAAGTTAATTTCTTCTTAATAGTCGAATCGTTTTTATTGGAAGTTGCAATGCCGATTTCCATGTTTCATAATTCAATATATTTACTTTTTTTAATCATTTCACACCAAGCAAGGCAATAGAGCCACTAAGACGCAAGAGGTTACTGAGTGTAAAAGAATATTTGAAAAAATATATTAAAATGAGAGAACAATAAAAAGAACAGGAATTAAGAAGACAACGATTGACATTGGGTATAATTTTTTGAAAATCAAAATCGACTGAAAAGCAAGAAGCCGGAAGCGAGTTCCACCAGCGAGAAGTGCAATCGAAGAAACTGTTATCCTAAAACTTACGGTTACATCTAACCATTTCAACTGTAAAATGATGAAATCTTACCGCCAATCTCGTACTGCACTTAAATTCGTAAAGTCAAGGTACCATAGAGGAAAGGTCATCAGAACAATTATCATTAAAATATTTATAGAAAAGGCACTGAAGTCGAGATGCCAGGTCAGGATCGATAACATTGCAGATTCTTCTTTTTGTTTTATCAAGAATCTCTAAATACATAGCAGAAACACCAGACCGGATATAACAGCAATATTCAATGCATGAACGAATGGTAGACTTACAAATATTTAAGAAACATTCTAGTGAAAATCATCTTTCCTATCAGCAGACATAGCAGTTGATTCAGTATAATATTTCTACTTAATGTCAGCAGAAAACGTTAGTCCATAAAGGTGCAATGACTCACTCTCCTGGAGCTAACCTCCAGGAGACTGAAACATGCTGATGGGAGGCAAAAAAAAAAAAAAAAAAAGATAACAATTGATCATCTGCCTTGTATACTACAAATGAAAAGATTTGCAATAAATTAAATTAGTTTTTAATATATATATATATATCTATGTAAACATATTTTACCTTAAAAGTATATACAGTGCAAATCTTAATTTAAGACTTCGTTTAACAAACCGTACATTATGGCGTACAAGCCGAGTTTTCAAGCCTAAAAGAAATATTTTCAAAACTAGGTGCCGACTTATATGGCGGGTATAAATGCAAAATATTACCGTGTTGTAAACAAGTGGGACATCACCCTAAATATACATTGTACACCACTTAACATCCCTCCAGCAGGCTGCCACTAATATAGTGATTTTCCAAGCGTAGCTTAGATGTAGCACAAGGCCGAAAGTAGGGGACACCCAGTGAGGAGCGGACTCACTACTCAGTAATAATTGTTCTAGCGAGACAAACTTGCTAACCATTATACCGCCTCGAGGTGCCAAATGATTTTCTAAGCGTAGCTTAGATGTGACACACAGTCGAGAGTGTGGGGCACCCAGTGAGGATCGAACTCACTATTCAGTCGTAACTGTTTTAGCGAGGCAAGTTTGCTAACCATTACACCACGCCCAGGCTGCCATTAATATATCCCACTAAAACTTGTGTTTGGTGAATATATTTGGCATATTAACTCAGAAATTGATATAAAATAAGAAAATGGTAACACGAATTCCGTATTCTATTAACGATACAGCACACATCGCGTCCAAATGGTGATACACTAAGTGTAAGCACTGACCGAAGGGTATGTCTGGAGGTCGACCTGTACGGTAGGTATAAGCTAACTCAGAATTTTGAGCTATAAATGTTAATGTCGACTTATACGTCAGATCGACTTGTACGCCGCAATTTACGGTAATGTTTCAAGTACCTTTAAGATGCACTGAATTTCACTTTCTTTAAATTTTATGTTCAAATTATAAATAATACTTTCAAAATAAAATATCAGAAAATTCTATTTCTACATTATCTGCTCGGTCAACATATATATATATATATATATATATATATATATATATATATATATATTTATTTATTATAGTAGATTAAAACAAAAACGTTGAAAATCGCTACATAATTAATTACTAAGTTGTGCCTCTTCAGGCGATGGTAAATAAATATTTGTTCTTATCTAATACCTGGATACATACACACACACACACACACACACACACACACACACACACATATATATATATATATATAGTAAGCAATGCTCTCAGTTCCCAGTGAGCTTACCAAGTGCCTGGGCACCAAATATATATTTATATATGTTTCTCTTATCCCTTCTGTTTCCCTCTCTTTGTCTTTATGCATCTATCTACGGGGGTTCACTAATGATCCTGGCAGACTAAAAGATCACACACCACACAATATAGACCCATCACATTCTCGCTGCACATACTACTGACTCAAGACCCATAAACTTATATGGTCTCCTGCACACAAGAATTCGGTTGTCTACCCAAAAGAACTAGAAATATGACTCGTCTAATCAGTTGACATGGCAGCAATATTTTACGGATCACGACACGTGGTTGAAACATTCTAAAGTTACGGAAGTTGCCTGTATACAGACATTAAATTTTTTCCATTGCCCAAATCCCTTACTTAAATCATGGACCTCCTTACTCGCTTCCCGAGCCAAACCGAGCAACATGCTTCTCGGTTGTATCTATTTCTTACCTCCTCTCCCTGCTCTTGCTAAACTTCACAATACTACCCTCTTGGTAACTCGTACCACTCTGTGGTAACTATTGATATCTCTTTCCAAGCCTCCATTAAACAGGAACTCCTTATCTATAAGATCTCTTTCCGGTACCAGCATGCGGATTGGGACCGATTCCGCGATTTTTTTTTGTGACGCCTCTTGGACTGACATTATCCATTTTCCAATTCAAAAATACTCCACTGAGGTTTCTTCTTGAGTCAAAGCCGGCATGGACGCTTTCATCCCTTCTCAGAAATGGCAGGTGAAACCACAATCCTCTCCATGATTCTCACCAGCATGCTCGGCTGCCATAGTACACAGGAACCACTATTTCCGGCTATACCAGCATGATAACTCGCATCATGACAGGTGCCTATTGCTACTGCTCGTAGCAAATGTAAGCGAGTCCTCGAAGAAGCTGTCACTGTTTGCTGAGAGAAATGAGGCACCGCATAGTCTCGAAAAGCTGTGGCACTTTTGAAGACTTGCGTCTCTGTAATAGGGTACAAAATAAGTGCAAGGATTCTATCCTTCCCCCTCTTCAATCGATCTGAGGTGTTATTATCCTCTGCCGATAAAGCTGAATGCTTTGCCGGTAATTTCTCCTCAAACTCTACTCATGAATCATCTGTAATATCCCTGCCTAACTTCCCACTTAGAACTGACTAGCAGCATGGCCCAGCGTTGCCCGTGTTTGATTAAAAAATCATACGACTCATACAGCAATCGCTATCACTTAAAATATTTTTGCCAAGTTGCTTGGTGGAAGAAATCGGCTGTGTTTATGTCGGCTCCGGTTAGCATCGTAGTCGGTTGGCAATATCGTTGATGACTAAAAATTAACTTCCGCATTTTGACTGTACACATGGGTTTCATTTGGACACCATGTGTATTTAAAGTAGTTTCCGGTTATTATTTTTAGTTAGAAGGACTTGTGTATGTTTATGTTTCATTTGTTTTACTTTTTGTGTATCTTTCTCTGAAAAAAAAAAACGCTGAGTCACCGGAAGTTAACGGCATTCGTTCTGTTTTCGGACGTTTGAGTAGCCGGCAGTAACTTCCGGCGGGGTGCGATACCCTTACTCTTGCTTTTAAATTGATTTCGTGCAAAAACAATTGTGTTTTTCCAATTTTGAGCGCTGTCAGAACCACCGCCGGGTAATTTTACGTAGTCCTGTGAAGTTTTGTTGAAATCGGTTGAAAAATGTAGGAAATACGATCCCATATATAAACGAACACACACACACACACACACACACACACAATCTGCGTTTTATAATAAGTAAGATTCTCTGTTGAGTGATATGTATATAACACCTTCAATGGTTTCTGCTATCATCTATAACCTTGATCCTCACAAAGCATGTGGACTCGATAGTATCCCTGTGATAGCCATTAAGAAGTAGGATCCCAAACTGATTTATATTTTCTCTAAACTGTATAATAAATTCCTTGCATGCTTCTTGCTTTCCTGATTTCTGGAAGTCATCATCTGTTGTTCCAGTTTTTAAGAATTCTGGTGAACCATCTGACCCATTCAACTATCGGCCTATTAACCATCTGCCTCTGTTTGGAAAACTTCCACAGGACCTAATCAATGTTGAATTGGTTCGTCATCTATCATAACAGGGCCTTTTCTCGGACAAACAGTACGGCTATCGTTTCTCCAGATCAACTGCTGATGTACTAACGATAATTGTGGAAAGTGTCTATCGTGCTTTAGATAAAAACGGTGAAGCCCGGGCTGTAGCATTGGACATCTCGAAAGCCTTTGGCAGGGTCTGGCATTCAAGTCTTCTCCACAAACTGAAAAGCTTCGGTATCTTTTGAGCTGATCCAGTCGATCCTCTCAAATCGTAAAATGAAAATTGTCTTGAACGGCAACTCGTCTACATCCTTTTGTACGAACGCGGGTGTACCCCAGGGCTCCATCCTTGGTCCTACGCTGTTTTTAGTTTTCATTAACGACCTTCCCAATGACATCAGCTCTCAAAATGGCATTTACACTGACCCCTGCCTCGATAGTAAAGCTGATCAGCTAGACAAGGTCAAAATAGCAGCCGGTGTACAAAATGACCGCAAAACCGTCGTCAACTGGGGGAAAAAGACGGCTTGTCAATTTTAACGCCTTCAAAACTAAACTGTTCCCCATTAATCATCTGAAAGACTCCTCTCTGCCTTCCATTAGAATGACTGATGCTATCCTCCAAGAAAGTGATTCATTACGCCCTATCTGGCTAACATTCTCAGCTAACATGAAGTGAAAAGGCTACATTGAATCCATCGTCAGATCAGCTGCAAAGGAAGTTGGTTCACTGTGTCGAGCGAGACAGTTTTTCTCTACAGAATCTATCTTGCATATCTATAAGTCTACCATTCGTCCATGCTTAGAATATTGCTGCCATATATGGTCCGGTTCCTCTGCTATTTTCCTAGAGCTGCTCGATAAGATCCAAAGAAGAATCATCTATATTATTAATTCTCATCTCGCGGCTCGGCTTCAGTCACTTGCTATCACCCTAACGTTGCCTACTTGTTCCTTTTTTTTATAAATACTTCAAGGTAATTGTTCGGATGAGGTCTACGCTATGGCACCTAGACTGTATGAATTTAATTGACTGGCAGTGAGATCTCATCAATTTACAGTTGACCGAGTTAGATGAAGCCGTAACTTTTATGTTAACAGTTTCTTATCCCTCTTTTCTCGTTTGTGCAACTCCCACCGGTTCCATGCTTTCCAACAAACATTAATCTGCAAAAATTGAAATGCCATGTCAATTGCTATCTACTGCTCTCCAAACCCGATAGCTCTTTTCTCTGTCCTCATTAGTAATGTTTCTGTCCCTAATTCCTCAACACCCTGTAACCCCTTGCGTGCTAGTGGCTGTATTGCCTTGCTTGGGGTGATACTGGTTAAAAAAAATTGCATAGTTTTCCGGTTAAGGTGAAGTGTAGTAACAGAAACACTCTTAAAATGTTCGTATTGGAGCTTCCGGCACGAATGCCAAGTGGTGTAGCATGCCATTTTTGAATTTCTGGCCGAGTGAATTGCGTCATAGTGCTCTTTTTCTTTTCACAGACGGTGCCCAACTGACCCTAGTATAATGTGCAATTAATAATATAACATGGCGATAATTTACCCATCGCATCCTGCGATATATATATATAAAGAATTAATTTTTTTTTTTAATCCGACATATTTTTATCACTTTAAATGTTATTTTTAGTGGATACTCATATTTCAGTAGACACTCCATTTATTTTAAACATTTTTCTCAAGAACACAGGCCGGTAGCCGAAATAAATATTTAGAATAAACGGAGCGTCTACTTAAATACGAACATCCACTAAACATAACATTTGAAATAATAAAAATACAAATCTACAATATATACATATGTATATATGTATGTATGTGTGTGTGTTTGTGTGTGTGTATCAATACCTCATTTTATGTTTCCGCAGTAAACTCGTTATAACAGAAATGTCGATGCAGGTGATAATCAGGATTTATTACGCGCTGATAACAACACACTCAGCTATGAAAACCTCATGGCGTTCACAGGATCGCAAGTGTCAGATAGCGGAGAATAGACTCCTCCTCAACCGGTTTTAACGACAGAGATCTTATCTACAAGTCTTGGTGAAATAACTCTTACCAAAGAGCTACTTTCCGAAAACTATCTACATCTTAAACAACGCATGAAAGTTAAAAGATCTGTAATATCTGTTCAATATATACAGGGTGATTGAAAAATAACTCCCTGTTAGGTGCATAATGGACTCTCTCGTCTCGTAAAAATTATAGACCGCAGAGTCCATCGTACATAAAATAGGGAGTTACTTTTCAATCATCCTGTATATGAGGGATTCATAATAAGAAGTCAAATGAGTTAAAAGCATTTCATGTCGTTTATATATATATATATATATATATATATATATATATATATATATATTATTTATTTATATTTTTTAAATAAATAATTATATTTATGCTCTACTTTTGTACCGAGCACTATTTTTTAAAAATAATAACTAAAATACTAAGGAACTTTGGATTATTTACCTAACCAGTTCCTTCCTATTTTCTATATATTTTCACATATATATATATATATATATATATATATATATATATATATATATATAAAGATAAAGTCCTTGATATAACGATAAACTATATCCGGAAGCAAGACCTCTGATCGGGAGATTGGAGGTTTTGAGGAGTATGAAACCACCCCTTAATTGTAGGAAATGTCCAACAAGACATCTCAGGAGTGAGTTGAAAATTGAAAAAAATATCTGTTACGCAACCTGATCTTCCCTTCTTAGTAATGAGGTATTCCATTATTGGGGCAACATGAGGCCTTACTCGGTGCCAATAATCTAACATGTTTCATACTACTATAACAGCAGAATATGCCATTAGTAAATAACGCAGATGACGCTGCTAAATGCTTTTTCTTTTGTTTCGTGATAACTTACTTTTTTTTAACTTTTAATGATTTAAAAAAGAGAATTCTTCCTTACATGTTACAACCGATTTAAATGTATACATAGAAATCCTTGATTACTTATACAAGAAAACTAATACAATTTCAAAATTATTTAAATATGAACGTCACATTTTATGGTACGCTTCGTATTAGCTTTATTTGGATATTTTTATTTTAATGATCTAAAAAACAGAATTCTTACCCATATGCGATAATAGAGTTAATTTTATCTATAAATATCCTTGATTCTGTCAGTTAGGTGCCATACGTAATACACTCTTAAGCGATCATGTACCTTTCGATACATGATTGACGAGGCAAATTTTTGCCATTTCTTTCTGCGGTAGACTAGTTGCCATCCAAGTCTATAGAACCCGGTCTGTCCTGCTATTTGCCCATAGAATGGAGTGGGGGAGAAGAAGATTTATACCTTTCACAAGGGTATTAGCATGTAAGTGAATGGATTCGACTGGAATTCGAACTCGGCTCTCTGATTTCTCTGAGCCTCTTTCCATTACTCTTCTTGATTACTCGTGCAGAAAATATAACAAATGCAATTGCAACATTCTTATTTTCAACCATCATTTCTGATGGTACAGATAAATTAGTTTTAAATAATACTTCAATTATTAAAGGATCCCATTCATGACTTAGGTGATTTTTCCTTCCATCCTTAATGCAAGATATTGTGCAATTCTTATGGTTTGTGTAAAGCTACATTTAACCCATTAATATGTCTGAAGATGAGGTAACTTTCTTACTTCATATCAATAATAATAAGACAAAAGATAACTTTATATTTATCGTTTTCCTTAATTATTATTCTTCTTTTATACGTACCATGTTCCTTCAGGATATGGGCGATCATGGCTCTCCACAATTTCCTGTTATTTATAGCTCTTAGTAATTTTGTCTTTTTTTTTTTTTGCTATCTCTCCTAAACTCTGTTCTGCCATCCATTTACAAAAAGCTCGTTGTGTATGTTACACTGTGTTTTCGTCTGTCTCTCTTGCCTTCAATCTGTCCTGTGAGTATCACATTTCCAGACCGTCTTTCCTCATTATGTACCCTAGACATTTCAACAGTCTCTTTCTGATGCTAAGTATAAATATCCTTTTTGTTACCATTCTCCCTGAAATTTCGTCATTGCTCACATATTCAGTCCATGGTATTCTCAGTAACCTTCTGTAGAACCACATTTCTGTTACCGCTAGTCTTTTCTTCATCTATGATGAAATTGTCCAGCATTCGCTGTCATATAAGCGGACCTATATTACATAACAGTTCAATACGCTTTGCTTTGTTGCAAACGAAATTTTCTTGTTTAATACCTTGTTTAACTTTTAGAAGGCATCTTTCGCTATCCCAATGTACCTTCGGATTTTGGTGTAGTTTTTTTTGTTCGTTATGTGTTAAAACACTTCCTAGATATAGAAATGTTTGATTTTAAAAAATAATATTTTTTTTTCTTTGTAAGTGACCTGGTACCGCCGAGTTTTTGATTATCAGTAAAGAAACTTTTTGGCACTTCGATCGAAACTGAATTGTGGGGGAAGCTTTTCCTCTCTCACTTTTAACTCGAGAAAATCAAGGTAAGAAATTATTTTGAATTAAAAAAATAATCTTAAATTGTTAATGCAGTAAATATAACCAATGTAATTAAAAAGTTACTTCAATATTTCCGTAATTTTGCGGGTATAAAGTGTATGTTAAGTCTTTAACAGGTCACGAAGAACCGTTTGCAGTTACTTGCAAAAACATGACTATACGACATGATTGTATACACAATGAGATTGGAAATCTCCTTTCTAAACAAGCTACAACTTGTATAGGCAAGCGTCGGTCACAAGCGTCAGACAATCAACCAATCGTCTCTTGCATGATTTGCTTGTCTCGAACAAAATTATTTTCTTTCTTTTTTTTTACCTCCTTCAAAGTTAGGAATTCTTAACAAGAAGAAATAGCTTTTTGGAAACAATACTTAAGATCTTTGGGTAAAAATGCAGAATAACGCCACAACCACCACCACCACCAATACTCCCTTTGTGCATGTATATCTTGGATACTCATTCATTTACAATTGGATTTATTTCTCTCTCTTTATGTACAGGGTCCACTCAGGATGTAGGCGATCATGGCTCTCCACAATTTCCTGTCCTTTGCAGCTCTAAATAAATTCTGTCTTTTCGTTAATTCTGAACCCCGAAGAAAGGGGAATTTCATAGGAAGAATTTACGGAAATTTAAAATCAAATCTTAACCGGGTCTGATTTTTATTTTTATTTTTTTTGAACAATTACTATTTAATATATTTAAAGATACGAGACCAAAGAAAATAAATCGATTGAAAATTTAATTTTAAGCCGCGTAAAATTGTGGTCTGAATCTGAAAATAAAACACGAATATTGTTTTGTTAGTGACGTAATTAAAATAATCAATGTAATTTACCCATTTGAATCTTTTAGTTTGTGTGCGGGCATTTATTCTGTGTTTTTACCGATTTTTTTTATATATAGTAGAATCCCTCATATCCGGAATCCCTCATATCCGGAATCCCTCATATCCGGAATCCCTCATATCCGAACATGATTTTGATGTGTATATTTGAACTATTTGGGTGATATGTAATTTCTGTTTTTCAGGAGATTTACTTTGGATCGTGTCGTTCAACGATTGTCAGTGAGATAATGTCTTCTTAATCTGTTAGCGAAGTGAGTTCGCCATTAATTACATTAACTTTATCGATTTATTCTTTGAATGACTATTTTACAATATATATATATATATATATATATATATATATATATAGTGGTAAGAGACAGTTACCCTCATTACTATAATGAATAGACTGGTTCATTATGATTAGTCCTGGGTAATTGTTTAAAAAGATAATACTGTTACAGTGACTTAACTAGAAATATATCAGATTCTTTTTTTCTCACACCAATTCGTCTTTCGAAAATCAGTTGCAATCTCATTACTGTATAAAACTCTGTGAACTTTGTATCTTGTGTGTTTGCCAGAAGTCATATAGAGAGAGTGGGGAAAGGAAAGATATAAACAAGTCATATATAGAGAATTAAGAAAAGAAATATGTAAATTTATTATCGTGTAGGAAGTGGGAGATGGAACCGATTTTCTTACGAGAAAGTGTATAAAACACACGAAATCCGGCCCCAAACAGGATACGCAAAGCTGTCGTCAAGGTCCAACGTCACTCTCGCTTGTGAACTTCACGACCTCATGCTAAAAGAAAGAGCGCTGACATACTTCAAATTGACCGCTTCAGACTACGGCAACACCATCCATAGTAAAAAAAAAAAAATTCTATCTCTTGTATCCGCTTTTTTTATGGACCACCCACACACGTCTTGACCTTTTCACACAAACACACATATAACATTTCATTTGTTTCTCACATACGTACACAAAAAGAATTTATATTTTATTTCAGAATTTTATTAACCCAAACAAAAACACGTTACTTTCCAATCTATGACCAATTGTTTGTATTCTTGTTATATTAATATTTATTTTTTGAAACTACGTTGTCTTTTCTACTGAATTTTATTCTTTCACTGAAAATCGTTTGATTATTCTAAACGGCCGAATTACACGCAGTCCCGCCACAATATTTTATGTTATTGTATCGAATCCCAACACACCAAATTTTGACATCCCAACCTCTTATTGTTCAACTTTCTTCAAACAATTTTTTAATGTTGAAATCAACTTCAATAACTGTAAATAAATGTATTTTTTTTTAAATACAGTGTAACCCGAATATAAGAGACCCGGATATAAGAGAAACCCGGATATAAGAGAGATTTTATCTGGTCCCAAATTAGAGCCTGTGTTAATGCATACATATAGACCAAACCCGGATATAAGAGAAACCCGGATATAAGAGACTTCTTCTCCGGTCCCGACAACTCTCTTATATCCGGGTTACACTGTATCTCTACTTTCACAAACTCTTTATGAAACATTGTAAACTAGTAAACAGTAAACACAACCAGGCTGACCCAACGGGTCACGGGTGGGGTATAGTAACGTAGAATATTCACTATTCAGTGATTCTTTCGGGCTAGAAATCCTTAACTTAAATGTAAGTCAAAACTCTTTGACCACTCTAATCTCCCGTCTTCCTAATCTGCATATCTCATCGAGTGGTCTTCCACAGAATTTTGAATATTTCGTAATTTTTGCTGTTAAAAGTATTCAGCATTATTAAGTAATTCTTTCTGGATAGCTTTTCATTTTTTTTTTTTCATCACTATACGTATTTTAGCTGGTTTACTCCCCAACCATCTGTGTCAGAGAGTACATTTTTGACAAGGAAATATGTTGTAAAATAAATATTTACTAGCAATCCTCGTTAAAATTTCAGCGTTTTCCTGCTTGAATTTTCTGACGAATCATAATTCTTACTTTAATGACTGAAAATAGCTCTTTACGAGTCCGCAACTATAAAATACTCGAGGAAAATTTCCCATTGCATCTTTAAATATTTGAGCTTAAGAACTTTAACAAAATATTGCAATAAGAAGCATAAGTATGAATGCAGGTCATTATTAAAAGTAGTAAGAAGATATAAATAAAGATTAAAAATTGACAATTTTCCATTTCACTGAAGCAGACGTTAAAGACATGAGAGTATTATCGGCTCCTCTATCCTGCCTTTCTTTCTTTGGCTTACAGTCATATCACACTGAAACATCGTCTCTTATCCGACCACCCAAGTTAAATAACGTCAAACCTGCTCAGTACCTAGATGGGAGACCGCTTGGAAATAACAGGTGCTGTCAGATTGCATGTGCGGGTGGTGTAATGGATAACGTCTCAAAATGAGAAATCAAAGTTTCAATTCCTATCGGTTTCCTTATATTCACTTATGAGCAAATAACATTGGGAAAGATATGCATCCACCTCTTCTCTCCACCCCCCCGCTATGGGTCAATTAATAGGACTTGTATCAGAAAATGAATACCTCTAAAAACAATTCTTACAATCCAAATATATTTGCTGGCTTTAAATAACTTGTAAAAGGTTGATAAACCGTAAATAAAATAAATCAATCAATCTTTATTTCTTCTTCTTCTTCTTCTTCTTCTTATTATTATTATTATTATTATTATTATTATTATTATTTCCTTTTCATTAAAATTAAACAGCGTTTCGATATATCTTTTTCTTCCGTTTTTCCACGCAACCAAAACGGAATGGTCCATTTTTTATTTAACGCAATGGCATTGTGTAACCCACGCGCTATATAACTCACGAAAGAAGAAACAAAATTATAACATCATTGTGTAATTTTTTTTATCATTAGGCCTCGTACAACGTGTGTGTTTGTGCTTGTTTTCCTACTTATATTTGTGTCCTTCTATGTGTAAGTGTATGTATATATCTGCTTGTATATATACCTATATCTGTATGTGTGTGCATGTGTCCGTACGCGTATGTATGTCATGTGTACGTGTATGTATGTATATGCATATGCATATTAGTACGTGCGTGTGTATGCGCATGTGTGTATACATATGCGAGTCTGTGCGTGTGATGGAATGTAATGCTTCCGAAGGAAGCAAGAAACGATTGGCAAAAACACAGAGAGAGCAGTCAAGTTGTCACGCCACAAATTACTCTAGTGGAGTGATTTTCATTGACCGACAACGTTGGTTTTTCAATGGAACGCGTAGACCGATCAGATTCAAAGGATTCTGGTTTATCCACGCACGTGACCAAAACCAACAAAAATAAAACACAGACGGTTGCATTTTTTTTTTTGGTTCTTCTCTTTTAAAAGATTCATTCTTCAATCCGTCGGTTAAGACGACATGACCCACGTTGTTGGACTGTCTCGGTTGAGTTAGAAATTTTCTGTTTGCTTTATTCACAGCGCAATTTAATATCGAAAATATTTTCAATTTTATCTTGGCAAATCTGATTGATATAGAACAAATTCAATGGAGGAATCATACGAACCAAATTGAATTGCAATTTGACGGTTATATATGATAACAAATAATAAGTCGCTCCTAAATTGCGAATTTCAGTCATGTTATTTGGTGTAAAAATGACGAAAAGCTAGCTTTTATACTCACGATGAAAACTGTGAAATAATTATTTCGATGAAACATTTTGATTATTATTAGTAGTAGTTTTCTTCTTTTTCTTTTAGGTCATTGGCGATTATGGCTCTCCACAATTTCCTGTCCTTGGTAACTATCAATAAATTTTGTCTTTTTCTTACTCTTCTTAACCTTGTTCCGCCACCCGTTTACTCAAGCTCGCTTAGTGGGTAATGCCTTGTTTTCCTCTGTCCCTTTTGCCTTTAATCTGTCCTGAGTGTATCAAGCCCTGTTTCTTCATTATATCCCTTCAGGACATTGGCAATCATGGCTCTCCACAATTTCCTATCCTTTGTAGCTCTCAATAAATTTTGTCTTTCTGTTATCTCTCCTAGACCTTGTTCCACCAACTATTTACTTAAGCTCGCTAGTTAGGCAATGGCTTCTTTTCCTCTGTCCCTCTTGCCTTCAATTTGTCTTGCTTTATGTGACCTTAAACTACCGTTTCAGAGAAATTGCGTATTTCATCATTGTTAGGATCAACCCTAAAATATTTTAAAAAAGGGAGATAACTCCAAACTTAACATGAGTTACGTGTCATAAGGATTTTTATCTCCAAACAATAGAGAGTTCACCTCGTATCTTTCTCGAACATGACGAACTGAACTACCACACAATCATGCATGTAATTTCAATCCACGTTGAATCCAATCAAATCAACATCTATCTGTATGTATTCTTAATAAATATAATTCTGTTAAGTTATGTGGAGTACCTCTATGTTGTTATAATTTCAATTTTTTCATTACTAATCGTATTAATCTCACAAACTTTAGAAGCAACATTATTCGACCATGATAGGCCATTTTCATATAATACACAGGTAACACGTTATTCGTGGTAAAACTCTGTTTATCATACTTACTATAAAACTCAGGTTGTGTGTGTGTGTGTGTGTGTGTTTCTGTTCGTTTATATATTGGATCGGATTTCCTACATTTTTTAACCGATTTCAACAAAACTTCACAGGACTACGTAAAATTACCTTGCGGTAGTTCTGACAGCGCTAAAAATTGGAAAAACACAATTGTTTTTGCACAAAATCAATTTGAAAACACGATTAAGAGGCATCACTGTCGCGAGAATGAAAGGGGGACAACTCATATCGAGTTATACTTATTATAAAACCCAGGTTGTTTTTCTTTGTGTGTGTGTGTTCGTTTATATATGGGATCGGATTTCCTACATTTTTCAACCGATTTCAACAAAACTTTACTTTTTTTTTGGCAGGTAGTGTTTCTTATTGTCTTGCACACTTTTTTTTCTTTATTTTTGCACTCAGAATGCTTTAAAAATTCCATTTACAAGACAATTGTTTATAATAAAATTCTATTCAATCGGTAGACTCAACGATTGAAAACAATGTTTTTGTTTGAGTTTGGGTTTAACCAATTCGTAAAAAAAAAAAAAGTAATTAAGACATGCGTGTCCGTCAACCTTAAACAATAATCTTTGTCAATTTTATTTTTCAGTCTTTATAATGGTCGATACTTGATCTCTCTCTTACTGTTACACCTCGGGCAACGCCGGGCTGTACTGCTAGTCATTCATAAAATAAATAAGGAAATAACTTTAGTATATTTATGTAAATTTTCAAAGGAAGCTGATGATGACCTTCTACCACTTCTCTATTGATAGTGTGCTGGTGTACTGCATCACTGTTTGGTATTCGAGTTGCTCGGCAGCGGACAAGAAGATCTTGACCCAGAAAATAATCAGATGTTTGCTGTCCTCCTTGAAGGACATTTCTAATTCTCGTGGTCGCAGCAGAGCAGAAAACATAATAGAGAACAACACGCATAAGGCCCGGTGTTCCTGCTATATATCTAGAGATTCTTAATAAAATCCAAAGAAGAATAAGCAATATTATTAGTCCTGGCCTGGCGTCTCGGCTTCAGTCACTTTCCCATCGCCGTAATGTCTTTTTGTTTTTTTTCATAAATACTTTCATGGTAATTGTTCCTATGAACTCTTCGCTATGGTGTCTAGACTTTATGAATTTAAGCACACTACTATATTGCCGACAAGGATCAATTCACTGTTCAATTGGCTTGGTGTAACCGTAAGTCTTATGCTCACAGTTTCTATTATCGTAATTGTGAAACTCTTCTATGCTTTCCAGCCAACTTTGATCTTCTTGATTACTCTTCTTTTATTGTTCTCGCTCCTTAATAATGTTTCTCTTTTTCCTTATTCTTTCACACTCAGTCTTAGTGGCTTTACTGCCTTGTATGTGTGATATGATTTTTTAAAAAACGTCGACATTTTAGTTCTATTACTTCCAGGACAAAACGCTTGAGGGACAGCTTGGGCCCTGCGTAAAATGAACGCTGTCGCACGCTGACAATTTTCAACGTATTTTAAACGTTATTACTTTTCATTCGATAGCGTTTTGTTTTTCTTTTATGTACGTTTATTGGTACAACTGTGGATTGCTATCCATTTTCTTTGTGCATTGCACAGTGACAAGACGAATAAATAAATAAATGTGTCGAACTGGGTAACTTTTCTTCAAGTAATATTCTCTCTCTATGAAAAATAAATAAGTAAAAAATTCCCATTGCGTCTCCGCGTCGTAATGTCGAATCTGATAAAGTACCTTATTTCGTTCGTCCAATTTTGTGTCCGCGCGAGACAAGAAGTAATTCTCTTCTGCGTTGCTTTTTATTTATTTTTTTTTTTTAACTCGTAGCGATTTCTGTGTATTTTTATCGCATCGATGAAGATAATCGTTGATTTCGGAAAACGCTCGGAGAAACTTGTTCAGAAAATTTGACCATAGGAAATAGTTATACTTTGAAACTTAGTTTCCACTGTCTCCTTCAACGCATAGCCTTCTTTTTCAGAACTGCTCACAAAGGGTAGCATCACAATTCCTTACTACATTCAGTTCGTTCAACTGGTTCAATCCACTGAAGATTTTTATTTTACTTATTCAAGTAAGGCGATAAAAGCCGCTAAGAAAGGGGTTAGTGAGAGGGAAAAAACTGAGAGGACAATAAAAGAAAAGAATTTGGGGGAAGGTGACAGAAGCTGACAATTGACATTGCATTTAAATTTTTGAAGATCGCAGTCGACAGGAAAATAAAAAACCGGAAGAGAGATCCACAAACGAGAAGAAACAGTCACATCTAGCAATTTCAACAGAGAAATGAGGAGATTTAACTGCCAATCTAGTACTGGGCTTTCTAAGAAGAAATCTCATCAGAAAAATTACTATGAAAATATATATAGAATAGGCACATAGAAGCTGGTTGAAAAGTGACTGAAGTCGATATACCAGGTCAGGACTGATAACGTTGCAAATTTATTCATTTCGTTTTCTGGTACTTTGTTTCCTATAAATTTTCCGGATTATTCTAATGTTTTCCCCAAATAAATCAAGTTTTCCTCGTAGTTCAAATAGATAATTAGGTCGTATCTTATCGAATGCTTTTGCGTAACCAGTGAAACATGTATAGGCTTTTCTGCATTTGTGTTACTTGTCCTGATAGCATACTGATAATAAAAATAGTATTTCTTGTTCCAGTGTTTTGAACGAAGCCATATTGTCCATTCCCAGTTTAATTTTCTATTCATCAAACTCTGAATGATAAACATTTTATGTGACTCATTTATCTGATGGAGTTCGCATTTATTTTGCACTTGGTTTCTTAGGCCCGCTATGAAAATAGATCTACTACGATGGAGTAATGGATAGCGGCACGGATTGAGGAATCGGAGAGCCGAGTTCGAATTCCAGTCGGATCCATTACATTCACTTACGCGCTAATACCCTGGGGAAAGGTATGAATCCTCTTCTTCTCCCCCCAGCTATGGGTAAATAGCAGGACAGACTAGGTTCTATGACTGGTCTACCGCAGAAAGAAATGGCAACATACTGCGGGAAAAAATCTGCCTCGTCAGTCATGTATTGAAAAATACATGATCGCCTAAGCGTGTATCACGCATGACACATAACTGACTGATGAACTTCCGGTATTTTGCCTCTATCGTATATTTTATTTATTATTTCAGTAATCTAGTTGATCTTGAAATAGTCTAAAGGTGACAGCATCTCTATTACAATCCCATCTGATCCTGTTGCTTAGTTTCTGATCTAAGATGTCCAGTGATGATCTTGCTTCAGATTTTTTATTATTACAGATTCTTCCATACTTTTATGTATTGTAGATTTCACTTTGTCGCCGTGTAAGATTTATCTGATGTATTTATTCTATCTTTGAAGTGTTTCTTTTTCTATTCTGGGCGTTCCCTTTTTAGATTTTATGCACCCTGTCGAGAAACACATCGTTTGTCCCGTGATTTCTTTCATCCTTTTATGTATCCTGCTGCATCTGTTCTGCTATCTTATTTATATTGCTAATTTTATAGAAGCGCTTTTATTTAACGTTTTACTAACGCTAAGTAAGCAACATGGATTTTAAATAAAGCGAGCTTCCGTCGCGATTTGAACTCAGATCCGATATCCTAGTCTGCTGATTGGCCGCTGATTGGTTAGATAAGCAATCAAAGTTCAAATTGCGTCGAAAGGTCATTCTTTATTTTCACACCATGCTGCTTAGTTAGCGGTCGTAGAATGTAAAAGCGACCTGAGCAATGTAACATAAGGCCAACAAAAATAAGCAAAGAACAACCAGGAAAAATAATAATTAATAAATATTATGTAACAATTGCGGACAATTAAATTTTTCAATTTAAATTCTCCCTTGCAAAAAAAATATTTTAATGGGTGAAAAAAATTCAAGATTATACAACATTACATAAATAATTTCCAATCCAAATCAGTAAGGTTCTCTTTCGGTTAGATAAGCAACCAAAGATATACAAGGTCAAATTGCTCCGAGAGGTCATTCTTTATTTCTGTGCCATGCTGCTTGCTTAGCGGTCATAGAATGTTAAAACGACCTGAGCAGAGACAAAAAGACAAGAAAAGTAAAAAAAATTAATACGTATAATGTAAGAAATACAGACAAGTTTTCTAATTAAATTGTCCTTTTTAGAATACAAAATGGCTTACGACCACATCACGTTGAAACGCTGGTTCTAGTACCCTATCTTAAGTAACGTCGAGCCTGGTCAGTACCTAGATGGGAAGACTAGGTGCGATAAGATTGGGTGTGCGGGTGGTGTAATGGATAATGGCTCGGAATTGTTAACCGGAGAGGTGAATTCCAATTTCACTTGGGTTCGTTATATTCACTTAAGCGCAAATACTCTTGTGTAAGGTATGAATCTACCTTTTCTCCCCCAGTTATGGGTTAATTAGTAAGACTTCTGTCACTAAACAATTATTATCTCAAAAGAAAATTCATACAATCTAAAAATATTTTCTGGCTTTAAATAACCTGTAAAGAGTTGATAAGTTGTAGAAAACGAACCAATCAAATAAAAAAAATGTTTTAATGGTTAAAAAAAATTCAAGATTGTAAAACGTTTTAAATTAAAGTTTTTCTTTAAAAATGATTTCCAAGCCGAATCAATAAGGTTCTCTTTTTCTCTAGTTGGTTAGATAAGCAACCGAGCATAAGGTGTGCGAGTTCAAATTACGTCGGAAGGTCATTCTTCATTTCCGAGCCATGCTGTTTTACTTAGCGGTCGTAGAATGTAAAAGCGACCTGAGCACTGTGACAGCGAGCCAACAAAATAAGAAAAAAAAAACTAGTAAAAAAAAATTAATACGTACCATGTAAGAAATACGGGCAATTTTTCAATTTAAATTCTTTGCAAAAAATGTTTTAATGGATGAAAAATAAATCAAAGATTATACAACATTTTAAATTAAAGGTTTTCCTCGTGAAAAAATTCAAGATAAACTGCGTTTTGTGAACCTGTAAATCGACTTATCAGCCGGGTAACATCGTGTTGAGCGATGGTTGTTCATAATAATAAAATAATGCTCTTAATATTATATTACTCTGTCAATTAAATGAGACTGGAAGATAAATGTATAATTGATATAAGCAGAAACGAACGAAGTGGAGTCATCATCATTTGAATATAAAATATTGATCTGAATATTCATCATCGTCGCCATCTTCATCAAATCAACAACAGTCAGACATCCATGATCAGTCGTCACCGTACATTACGGTCTTCCATTACAGTTTTTCAGTTGCTCCATTATTAATTTGTTAATCTTCAATCAATTGATCAATGAAGGTACATGCTGATCTTCCACAAGATTGTTTCCCTTGTGTAAGCTCCCTGCGTAAGTCCTTGTGAATTATTTCATTTTTTGCTTCTTCGGTAAAGCCCAATGAATCTTATTCTACTCTCAGCAATTGTAGTCGTCAGCTTTGGCATGTCACCATACAGCAATGGTTAGTCATCTACTTCTGTCAACTTATATTTTTCAGCACTCTTATCATATGTCCTGGATATCATAGCATTTTTTCTACAAATTAGTGAATGAGACAAGGTATAATGAAAGCGTAACGTACGTACGCGGGAACAGACGACATATTGTACAAGAATATTCTAGATGCATATTGTTTGTATGACACAAAAATTGTGACCAGAACATTTAGTAACTATGGCAACATTGTGTTGAACATTGGTTGTTCATAATTGACAAATAAAATAACATTTACTTAGATGAGACTGAAAGGTATAATGAATGCAAACAGAAACAAAGTTTAGAAAAAGTGGAATCATCATTTAAATATAAAAATTGATCTGAATATTCATCATCATCATCATCATCATCATCGTCATCATCATCATCATCATCATCATCATCATCATCAGCATCATCAGTGCTCAGACATCCATGACCAGTCATCTCCATACATTACAGTCTTCTACATTAGCTTCTTTAATACATTGGTTATCTTAAATCAATTGTCCAATGAAGGTACACAGTCTTCCACAAAATTGTTTTTCTTGTACAGGTTCCATGCGTAAGTCTTTGTGAATGATTTCATTTTTTGCTTCTGCAGTAAAGCCCAATGAATCTTATTCTCTTTATCAGCAATTGTAGTCGTCAGCTTTGGCATGTCACCATACAGCAATGGTTAGTCATATATTACTGCCAACTGACATTTTCACCACTCTCATCACCTGCTCTGGATATTATAACATTTTTGTATGAATTAATACATGAGACGGAAGATATAATGAAAGCGTAATAGACATACACAGGAATAGACGACATACGGTACAAGAATATTCTAGATCAGCGTTTCCCAGCCTTGTTACCCTTGTGGAACCATTGAAATAGTTTCTATGTCTCAGGGAACTCCTGCATAAGAACTCCTCCTTAACCGATCCCAAGCCGGAAAGAGGAAGAATGGGTGTAAGGCTAGCAACTTCATCCCAACAATAAACTTGCTATAAAAACGACCAATGAGCTAAATCATGGTGCGTCTCCTGATGCATTTATGATGGGGTCAGGTCAAAACCGTGAGGAAACTCGGCTCCCGATGAACCGGATCTTAAATGCCAAAAACACCACGCGAGTGTGTAGCTCGAACGTCCGCACACTGTTTTAAAGTAGACGGTTAGGACTAGTTACTCGCATGTCATGGTCATGTGTTGCAGATGCAATCGACAAGATCAGTAAGAACCTCTTTAGAGTGGAAGCCGGATGGGAGACGTAGAGGGGCCGGCAGACCATTCAAGACAGCAGAGGAAGACTTGGCTGAGATAGGGCTGACCTTAAGGGAAGCTGCAGAACAAGTCCAGGATCATGCTCGATGGAGCGCTCTTGTCGCCAAATGTTATATAGAGAACGGGAGGGACAAAGTAAGTAAGCTCTGATCATTTACTATCCCTATTCGTCCTTGTTCAGTCATCCATTCACGCAATCTCGTTAAGTAGCTTACTCGCTGTTTCCTTCTGATTTTCTTGCTTTCAGTATACCCCGTGAGTGTTAAATTCTCTAAGTCTTCCGTCCTTATTATTCATCCTAAAAATTCCGACTGTAAGTATTAGTTTCCTTGCACTTCCTTAAAACTTCCTCATTGCTCACATGTTCTGCCCCTGGAATTCATCGGTACAACCACATCACTATCATTTCACGTTTCTTTTTCATCTGTGAAAAGATTCTGTATTCTCTGCCGCGTGGGAGATTAGATATGACATAGAAGTTCTTTTGTTTGTTTCTCATTAAATTTTCCTATCTCTTAATACTTTTCTTAGTTTCTGAAAGACATCTTTCACTATTTTTGTGCGTGTATGGATTTGTGTTGACGGTCTCCGACTACATTAACCAGATAATTAAACTTTTGTACCTGCTTGATTTTGACGTCCCCAACACATAGTTCTCACCTTGGACTTTTTTAAATACTAATGTTCACCCAATACAAAGTCCAAGAGTCACTCAAGGTAGAGGCTTACTGTGTGGTTTTGTATCAGCGTAAGAAAAAGCAAAGAGTGAAGTTCATGCGGTTATGCTGGAAAGATAACGGTTAACCTGAGACTTGAAGAGGTCAAGATTGTGGTAATTGGGAAAACATCCTCTTGAGAGTCCGTTCCACTAAGCAACAGTTCTTGGGAAGCTGTCCAAATGGAGCTTACTTCTACCTATAGTAATACTTATGGAATGGGGATGATTCACCCTTGTGTAGAGGGCTTTGCGGATCCCAGTTGTAAAAATCAGGAGCGTTAGGAACAAGGAATGTCACTCGTCAAAACACATGCCACGGAGTAGTACGAGGCTAGCAACGTTTCATCTGTGGGAAAAATGGGAAAAATAATCCATTATACGCAAGTACGCATAGACGCTTTGTAACTCTTTCAAGACTGGAATATGGCAGCAATATTCCAGTTTTGGTCTGATCTGTTTTTCGGGTTTTTTTTTTTTTTTGGGTGGGGTTATGGTTAGTAGACCTTTCTACTAGTAGTCAGTCCGGTGGAATAATGAATAACGGCCCGGATTGAGGAATCGAGTTCGAATTCCAGTCGAATCCATTACATTCACTTACGTGCTAATACCCTTGGGAAAGGTATAATTCCTCTTCTTCTCCCCCCAGCTAAGGATAAATAGCAGGACAGACCGGGTTCTAAACTCTTGGATGGCAACTGGTCTACCGCAGAAAGAAATGACAACATACTGCGGGGAAAATCTGTCTAGTCAGTCATATATCGAAAGATACATGATCGGCCGTGTTTCACGCATGGCACATAACTGACTGAGACCTTTCTATTAGCTATCCTTTATTCTTTTATCTAAGTGCTTTTTAGTTTTCCTTCTGAGTTCATCATCGACACTGTATCATCCTCGTATCTTATAGTGTTAAGATTATGTTTGCCAGTAATAAAACCTGGTAGCTTTTCTCATTCTCTTATTGGCTCGCGGCATAGGCCAAACTAATCCGGTTATAAAATGCATCTTTCCCTTACCCCACTTTTTTTATTTTTATGAAGTCACTGAACCTTATTCCCTATCCATATATAGACTGTTTCCCGTACAGGTAATGTTACTCAAATATCTTCCCTGTATAAATAAAGCTTTTTTTTAGTATTTGAAGTGGCTCTTTGTGTCTTAACTTATCAATTGACTTTGTGTAATCTATGAGATAGGCATTGGGGGCTTTGATGTCCCGTCGCGCTGCTTCTTCGGGTGGACGGGCATCACTAATCCACAGCCATGTCCTGATAAACCGTTCCAGATAGCGGGCTAAACTCACGTGAGGGGTTGATATTAACACGGCACCACTGGGCAAAGGACCTTCTCGGCGCAGATCACCAGCCATTCTTCAGATGAACTACAACGGCCACGTTTTCGCGACCAAGCCGAGCCACCGAGTTGGAGGACATAGGCTGTAGTCTAAGCTGAAAAAGGATGAGCTCCGCCAGGTTAGAACGCCCAGGACACGCTGACATGATGAGCACTATTTGCAGAGACACACTCACACGACAGATGAAGGAGAAAGGTGAACAGCACGTTGGCACCCAAACGACCCCTTTCGGTGTTAAGGGTGAAAGAAGAAGAATCTATGAAACATAAGTATGCACACTATTTACATTATTAGGACTATTGTCCTCATCTTTGTTACCATATTTATCACAACGTTTCGGCCGCTGTATGCTCCAGCCTTCTTCAGGTGGTTGGAATGTCGTACTGAACCCTTTATTTCGCACGCTGGGGTAGACTGTTCTATTTCTACGTGCCATGTTTAATGGATGTAAGTTATCAGTTATCTCCTGTTAATTCACCTCTCCAAGTTCTCCATTGCCTTAACCAGGTATTGAACTCACGACTCTTTGGGTCCTGTCACTGGATCTAACCAACGCTTTTATCCACACAGATGTCCTTAAGGACTTCTGTGTATGAATTTCTAGGACTTATAAACTTAATGTCTTCAGCAACCATTTTTACCAGTGCTCATATAGCAATTTTTGCTGTTATCATTGTATTTTTTTACCAGAGCTCATATCGCAATTTTTGTTGTTATTATCGCTTTTCTCTGGCACTCCTTATTACAAGGTCCCATATTTTATTCATTTCTATGCTTGAAGCAACAAAGATGAGGACAGTAGTCCGAATAATGTAAATAGTGTACATAATACCTCATCTCAGAAATATAGACAGATAGGTATACACCTTTCAGCATTTGTATTACTCGCACTGATAGCATTCTGATTTAAAAGATAGTATTTTTGTTCCTATGTCTTCAACAGAGCCATATTGTTCTTACCCTATTTCTTGTCTACGAGCTCTTTTCATTAGAATCCCAATACTAAGTTCGTTTTGTGGTTTATTAGACTGATCGTCCGATTGAGTTCGCATTCCTTTGCATTTTGTTTCTTTGGCATTGCTATGAATATAGATTTTTATAGGTATTCTTTTATTTTGCCACTGTTGTATATTTAATTTATTATTTCAAGAACTTTATCGAACATGGAAGAATCTAAGGCTGACTGCATCACTATTACAATCCCATCTGGTCCTGATGCCTTGTTTCTATTCATCTTATCCAGTAAGATTTAAATATTAACGGTCCATCCATGTTTTATGTATTGTATGTATCTCTCTTCTGCTGTAATGAAAGAGCTCTTCGATGTATTTGTTCTATCTTTGTAGTATATTTCCTTTTTCTATTATGGCTGCTCTCTTTTTAGATTTTATACGTCCTGTCGAAGAACATGCCTTTTCTTCTATTAGTTTTTTATTATTTTATGTCTGCCTGCCATTTTTATGTTCTTTTTTTTTTTTAAATAAATTCACCCCAAACAAAGCGATAATGCTACTAAGATGCAAGGGGATACTCTGAGTGAAAGAGAATGAATGATTTTAGAAGGAACCGGAAACCCAATCTTTAACTGGAAACAAGTGATAAACCTCTACTCCTGTTCAAAAAGCCGGGGAGGAATGTGACCCGGATGTTAGGTGAACCTATCTACTCATGCTCTATCGTGTTTCTATCTCTGCACACTTCTCGTTGAGTCATACATATTTTGCTTGCTTGCATTTATTTCTCGTGTATTCACTTAACATACTGTATTCTATGCCATTCTATATTCTGTCGTCTCTTTGTCGATAGTTCGAGAATTTCATTTGTAATTTACTTATTTTTTTTCTTGTCTCTCTTCCCTTGAGATAACCTCTTTTACAGATGTCACTAGTTTTTCCCTCAAGGTGTTCTACTTTGAGTTACTGACATCTTCTAAGGTTTTATATTTGTTTTTAACTACATCTGCTTGTATTTGTTTGAAAAGTGAGTTGTTCTGGAGTTTGTTGCATTTTAGTTTAGGCGTTGCTTTGGATTTCTTTAATTTTCATAATTTTATTCTTAGTTTGCATACAACTGGAAGGTGATTGCTTCCACTGTAGGCGCTTGGGTATGTTTTAGAGTGCAGAACTATATTTCTAGATATTTTAATGATTGTTAGTCTATTCGTTTCTTTATAACTCCTTCTAGGCTTTTCCATGTTCACAAGCGACTTGAGTGATCTTCAAATCACTAGTTGGTTATTATATGGTCGTTCGCTATGCACCAATATATCCGTTTTTCTCCGCGTTCGTTACGCTCCAAGTCTAGACTAGTTCACTAACAAATATGCATATTTCTTATTTCTTTTCTACTTCTGCATTTAGGTCTCCGATTTTAATGATTATTTCTTGGTGAGTAACTTATTGTAATAAATTCCATTCAGGTTCAAATAGTGTTTAAGGATTCCTTATATAATCTCGTTGATTATCGAACATATAATATCATCCTTCCACCATATTTTTTGTTATTAGAGATTTTGAGTATCATCTCTGCAGTCAACCAGAGTGGGCTATTACAAATTCTTCTGTGAGGAATGGACGAATTGTGTATAATTTCTGTCCTCTAGATACATCATTTAAATTAATATTGCGTCCTTTTTTAGCATAAAATGTAATATTTTAATTATTAATATTACATTCGCCATCATCTGTTCTTGCATTAAATATACTCCGGGAACTTTGGTATTTGTTTATTTACCAAATATGCTTTTAATATCTGTTGTAATGATTAGAGTTCTTTTTTACCATTTCACCTCAAGCAAGGTAATAAAGCCACTAAGACACAAATAGTTACTGAATGTGAAAGAATAAGAAAAAGAAAACATGATTAAGGAGCGAGAATGATAAAAAAGAGGGATCACGAAGATAGTAGATAACTATTGACATTGCATTTAAATTTTGAAGATCAAGGTTGGCTGGAAAGCAAGAAGTCATGTTAAAAAAATTAGCAAAGAACTTACGGTTATATGGACCCTAGCTGCCAATCTAGTACTGCGCTTAAATTCATAAAGTCTAGGTACTATGAAGCAAAGCTTATCAGAACAATTGCCATAAAAAGTATTTATAGAAAAGGCACAGGGAAGCTAAATTATGGTGGTATGGAAAGTGACTAAATCTGGGATACCAGGTCAGGACCAATAACATTGCAGATTCTTCTTTGGATTTTATCTAGAATCTCTGCATATATAACAGGAGCACCTGGTCATACGTGGCAACAATATTTGAAGCATGGACAAAGGGTAGATTTATAGATATGTAAGATAGATTCTGATGAGAAAAAATGTCCAGCACGACCCAGTGAACCAATTTTCCTATCAGCAGACCTAGCAATTGATTCAATGTAATCTTTCTACTTCATGTCTGCAGAAAAACGTTATGCCAAGAAGAAACAAGTCATTCTCCTTGAGGTTAACATCAGCCATGCTGATGGAACGTAGAAAGGTGTCTCTCAGATGATTGATAGAGAACAGTTTTGTCTTGGAGGCGTTAAAATTAACATGCCATTCCTTACCCTAGTTAACAGCAGATTTTATGTCACTTCAGCTGCCAATTTGACCTAATCGAACCGACTTATAATTAAAGGCAGAAGTAAGTAATTGTAAATTAAACTTTTGGTATAAATTTATTGCATTTATTTACGATTTAGATCATATTTTTGGTAACTGGTATTTCCGTTTTACAAAAATAAATTGATGAATTCAACTATCCAAGGACTTCTGCTTTTAACTAACCTAAACATTAAGTGGCTTAAAATATTTGGTATTAATAAAATAATTGTAATGAATATTTATAGTAAAATAATTTCAACTGAATTTCCATTGTATTTTCCAATGCATTCTCTATAAATACTTTTATTATCTGTTGTGTCCCTTTTGGTATATTTGTTTAATAAAATAATTGCAATGCATTTTTATAGAAAAATAATTTTCATTGAATAAACTAGAATTTTTAGCAACGGACTAAAGCGTGTTGAAATCATCACAGTTTTATTGAAGTTAATCGCTAACATATTTTGTCGAGATTTACAAACTCTACGTTTCGTTCAATTTCATCAAATCAATCGATAAAATTTGAATAAGCTGATTTGTTTGAAAAAATACTTTGACATTAACCCTACTTCATGGCTTTTGCGCACTCTAGTAAAATTAATTGCATTTTGCATCCCTTTACCCGTTTGAACTTCTCCCCAAAATTTGGTTTCGATCGGTCAATATATGGCTATTTTACTGACTAACGGAAATCACAGAATTTTATATATATATATAGATATAGATAGATGTTTATGCATTTTCTGCGTCACATGTAATGATCAGAATAAATGTAAATTTTGGAATAGTTGTTCAAATAACCCTACCCATGATGTCGAGTGGCATAAACACAGCACTTTTTTGACATATGAACAGTTGTTTTTATGGTATATTTCTTCATTTGAACATGTAAGTCTGTTAATTTATACAACACCCACAAATGGTAATGATAATATTAGCTGTTTTCTTTCTTAAAAAAAAAAAAAAGAGAAACATTGGCATTTATTGATCGAACTGTCGCATGAAATTTATAAAATCTTTCTTTTAAAACAATTTTCCTAGGAAAAATAGGTTTTTTAAGTCCACTAACTGTAATAGCTCTTTCCAGTATACATGCGGTTTTCCTTTCTAAAATTTTGTTCGATGTCGTGTGGAATGTAAGCATCTTGATTATAATATAATTTTCTCTTCTAGATATGGCTTACGGCCACACTACGTTGAAACACCAGTTCCCGTACAATCACCGAAGTTAAGCAACGTCGAACTTAGTCAGTACCTAGATGGCAGATCTCTTGGGAATACCAGGTGTTATAAGTTTGAATGTGCTGATGCTGTAAGAGATGATGCCTCGGAATTGTTAATCGAAGAGCCGAGTTCCAATTCCAGTCGAGTTCGTTATATTCAATTGCGTGCAAATACCTTTGAGAAAGGCATGAACCCACCTATTCTCTCGCCAGTTATGGATCAGTTAGTAAGACTTGTATCACTAAATCATTATTATCTCAAAAAAAATTCTTACTTTAAAAATATGTTCTGGCTTTAAATAAGTGTTGCAATGGATAACGGCTCTGAACTGGAAATCGGAGGGCCGAGTTTCAATTCCAATCGGGCTCGTTATATTTATCTTTGGGTAATGTATGAACCCACCTTTCTGTCCCCAGATATGGGTTAATGGTGGGACTTGTATCAGCAAATCACTATTATTTCCGAAACATTCTTACAATCCAAAAATATTTTATGATTTTAAATAATCTATAAAAGGTTGATAAACCGTAAAAAAACCCAAGTCAGTCAAGTAATATATCACTCACATATACACAGACAATTTGATTGTGTTTGAAATTTAAAAAAAACAAAAAACAAAAAAAAACGGAGTAATACACCCTCCTCTTCCACCTACTCATTCTGGACAAACCCTACGCTGGACTGAGAAATAAAATCACAAAGTTGAAGAAAAAATAAAATTAAACCCTAAAAATAGTCAAATAATTAAATGATTTTATTGAACTTTTTAAAAATTATTCTGTAGAATTATATCTTATAGCATTTTTATAAAATTTGTAGAAATATTAAGTTTGTCACTGAAATGGAATATACATGCACACACGCAAACGTGCATATACACACCCCACAATGTGAAATTGATATCTGTGCTGCGAGGGTGAGTTTCCCTTTCTGTCTGGCAATAATACTTGGGTAACCTGAAAAGTGTATAAACCGAATATTTGCGTTCCGTTGATGTCATTTTTATGAGAAAATGTATTTTATAAGAAAATATATTTAGTTTAAATGCAAAAGGTTGTATTTAAACTGAATATATTTTCTCAGAAATTAAATTAGTACCTCCGCAGATTCGTGATGCCTAAGGTTTAAAATGAATAATCAAAACACTTTCCTGTATTTCAAAACTAAATTAAATTGTCTGGAAGGAGTTTTCGTTTTGAAATTAATAACGTCGTTGACTTTAGCGCCATTTTTAACCTTCCGTCATCGCAATGTAATTCTCTTTATTAAAAAAATCTTTCAAAAATAAAATATACTTTTCTGAAACTTTATTTCAGAAATACCAACTGATTTAAAGTTTAATTAATCTGATTTGAAACAAATATTACTTTAAGATTAAAATATCGTAGAAATGCATTTTTTAATACGGTGGTAGCTGTTTATTTTAGGTGTTTACTTGAGGACTATAATGTGAATGCCTTTTTTATAAAGTTTTTATACACAAAAAAATTTCAAAATTCTTTTTAAAATATTGAGGTTGATGAATTGTTCCATTTATGATTAGTAAATATAGTTTTTACTTAATAGTAATATCACCTAATCGACGCAAATTAATACGGAATTTTAAAAGATTTAGAACTTTATAAAATATTCTAATTAAAATTTTTAAAAATGAAAACAATTCTTGTAAAAATCCATTATTCATCGAAAAAATAATTTTCTTAAGACAATAGTGTCCATAATATATATTATTCATAAAAGTAATTAAAAGCTTTTCTAATAAATTTATTGCATATATTTACGATTTAGATCATATTTTTGGTAACTGGTATTTCCGTTTTACAAAAATAAATTGATGAATTCAATTATCCAAGGACTTCTGCTTTTAACTAATCGAAACATTAAGTGGTTTAAAATTTAATTACCCGAAACTTCATAAAATTAAATAAGTAAGGGTAACAGGTGTGAAAAAATATATTTACCAAAATTTTCTAAAAAAAAAAAAAAAACAATCTGAAATAATTTCATTCATTTGCAAATAAGTTATGAAAGTTTAATTAAAATCCAACAATTATTTAATTTTTAAAAGAATTTTCAAATCAATGTGTTTTTCACCGCAAAAAAGACGCTAAAATTTCCTACACTAATCTTTGGTGCCCTCGCTGACGCAAGAAAAATAAGATTTTTAACCGAAATTTCGAACGTTCTAAAAAATAATAATAAAAATATATTTTAATAATCAAAATATCCTTTGATCTTTTCTCTTAATAATAACATAAAGATTTTGGCGATAAATCTTTGTTTTTTATTATTTTGGGAGCACTTTTTCATCATGGTACGCTAATATTTTTTAGTGAATCTGCGGATATACCTATTTTAACTCAACAAAAAATTTAGATTTAAAATTTGATCATCTAGACGTCGGCAAAATGACGGGTATCAAACAAGTAAATATATAAATAAAAAAACTTTCTGCAGTAGAAAATCATCAGACCAGACGGAATGACTTGTGAGCTAATTTTCTTTTCTATCATGTCATTTGATCAATTCATTACCATTACTATTTTCTGTGTGAATGCTGCTATAGATCTTTTGAGCAGCGACTCAAAGCAACGTCAATCTTCATTTTTTTTGTTCTGAACACTACATGATATAAACGATAATCAATTAGCAAGTATGCACTGATACAACACTGTTGATGTTGATATTGTTCATTGTAAACACATATAGTTTAAGCGTCCTTTGTGCTGGAAAGAAAGAAAGAAATTCGCCCAGAGAGAAGTTTCATTAAAATATAACAATATCCTCAATTTAGGTTTGATGCTGTAATGAATTTAAACAAAAGACCAAAAAATTATACCAATAAACTTGGATGCCTGAAAAATCCATTAATTGATTGTTACCTGGGCTAATGAATTTCGTCTTTTGTCTATTGAATGAAAGCATGAAACTAAAATTGTACTTTTCTCCTATGCTTTCTTTCATTATCAACCACCATTGGTTGATCCTCACTGAGTGCCTCTAAATTATTCAATTCTGTTAGATTAAGCTAAGTTTGATAAATATAGGTGACAGCCGTGGAGCAATAGTTAGACAATTACTACTACATTAAGTTCTATTTTTAGTGCATGCCCCACATTTCTGGCTTTTTTTTAAAAGATTGGCGCAATATAATCTTCTTAACCTCAATTTTCCTTCTATTTGGCATTGTGCTGTACTAAGAAACACTTAATGAATATCAATGTAGGTAAGTCATCCCCACTTGGCACAACACAATCTTCGAATCTAAGGTTATCAAAATAAATGTTTGTAACCAAGGCAATTTGGTGAGAATTAAATAACAGTATATTCCTATGGGTATCTTACTCGCTTATACAGTTAAAGATTTATCTACCTTGAATTCCTGTATCAGACCTTGCCGTTATACATATATAACAATTACATTAGCTATTAAACAGTAGATCATTAGAAATACAGGAATTATACCATATCCTTTCAGAATGTGGGCGTACTATTCGTAAGTGGAACACTGCCATTAAAAGAGGTGTTGACCATGTTTAGAAGTAAAGATGTGGAGCTGTGATGTATAGCGATGCCTTGATGCATAATATGTTTGATTGTGTTTCTTATTTCTTATATAATAAAACAAATTGCATTACGTTTTGACACACTCGTATATATATATATATATATATATATATATATATATATATATATATATATATATATATATATATATATATATATATATATATTAATTCAAGGAAAGAGGAAGCGTCCTTCCGAAGTTTCAAGAAATGAATTTGGAACGTCACAAATTATACCAACGTTGGTTTAAAGAGTCAAATGTGCGTGAAATATGATTACCCAATGAAAATCAAACACAAAAGTAAAAATTTCCTATTTGTTCTTTATTTCATAATTCTGTCGGATTCCGATCCATATTTTATCGATATTTGATCCCAAACGTTTCCAAAATTGTTTGTTATTTCATAACCCACAAAGTCTTGATAAGCCTTCGATAAACAAATAAAATCAATCCAAAATCTATCTATTCTTTAAGCTGTTCAAATCTTGTCTGTCTTGTTTATCTAAAATCTATCTATCTATCAGTCTGTTCATCTATCTATCTATCTATCTATCTATCGATCGGACAATCGACCCCTCCATCTCAGCATGTTCATATCTATCAAAACCTCCTGACCAGAGGCCTTGATCTTGCACGTAGTTTATATTCTTACCCAGAACGCGGATGTAGTTTATCGTCTTACCTAGGACGTGGATGTAGTTTATCGTTATACCCAGGACGGACGCAGTTGGTAATGTTTTTCTTATACTTGATAAAAACGAATTCAACACAAAATAACTATCCTCAGCAACACCGCCAAATTTATGAAACTTCAGGAAAATACTGCCTCTCAATTTAAAAAAAAAAAATAAACATGTAAATAAACTTATATTTTTGAACAACAAAAAAATAGGATCGCTTAAACTTCAATAAATGATATGTGAATATTATCCTCGTTACGTCGACGGCTGTACTAACACGAAGATACAAGTCATCGTGACCGAGGGTGTGAGCGTACTGGCATTTTTCAAACTGCTGATCATGGCATATTATGTGCTCTCTCCCTGAAACTGTAACTAAGGTCAGCTCAGTTTTGTTTCAGGTGTGATCTGGGGTGCTGAACACAAATGTACCTGACGAGGTGTCTGCGACAGGCGTCTAGTTACTCTAGCAGATGAGTGTGCTTGGAAGACGTGACTAGACAGCCAGGGTCTTCTTTCAGACCAACAATATGGCTTTCACTTCTTTAGGTTAACTGCTGATATAGTATCGCTTATTGCTGACAGAGTCCATCAAGCTTTAGACAGAGAAAGGGGGAGCTTAGTCTGTTACTTTAGATATCTCAAAAGCATTTGATAGGGTTTGGTACGCTGATCTTCTTCCCAAGTTGAAGGTTATGGTATATCTGGACATATTTTTTATTTGATACAATCAAATTATGAAATGAAAGTTTTCTTGAACAGACACTCTTCTAGATTTATTCATATTAATTCGGGTGTCTGTTGGTACGCTACCCATGGACCTATTTCCACTTGTCATCACTGATGTTATCAGTTCTCCACTCGGTATCTATGCTGATGATAAAAACTATTTACTCCTGTCTTAATGGTAAATCTGATCGATTCTATAAGGTCAAATTGACAATTTATCTTCAGTCTGTTGTTAACTGGGACAAGAAATGGCTTGCTAATTTTAACGCGCCCCAAAACAAAACTGCTCACTTTTAATCAACTCAAAGAACCTTTTTTGTTTCAGTCAACATGGCTGGTGCAAACCCCCGGAGAGTGACTCATTGCGCTTTTTCCACTGATATGAAGTGGGAAGATTATATTGAATCAATTGCTAGGTCTGCTCATAGGAAAGTTGGTTCACTGTGTCATGCTAGACAATCTTTCTCGGCAGAATCTATCTTACATATTTAACATGCATTGAATATTGCTATCACATCTGGACTGATGCTTCTACTATGTATCTAGAGATACTTAATAAAATCTAATGTAGAATCTGCAATGTTATTCGTTATGGTCTGGCATCTCAGCTTCAGTCGCTTTCCCACCACCGTAACGTAACTTCCCTGTGACTTTTCTATAAATACTTTCATGTTAATTGTTCTGGTAAGCTTTCCTCTTTCATACCTCGACTTTACAAATTTAAGCGCAGTACTAGATTGGCAGAGAGGTCTCACCATTTTACAGTTGAAATTGCTAGATGTAACTATAAATTCTATGCTAATAGTTTATTCTCTTGACCTTCTCGCTTGTGGAACTCTCTAGTGGCTTCTTGTTTTCCAGTCAACTTTGATTTAAAAAATGCTAAAAATTTAAATCAATCACCATTTTCTCTCTCCTTGAATGATGTTCATTTGTTGTCCTCTCTCCTTAATAATGTTTTTATCACATTCTTTCATTTTACTGAGAATTAAAAACAGGCGTCTTAGCCGCATTATTGCCTTCTTTAGGGCGAAATAATTAAAACAAAACTTTTAAAAATCACAGGTGAATATTATCCTGGTTACATATATGGTAATCTTAAAATTCATAAGCCGGGTAACCCACTTTGCATTATTGTATCACAGGCCACCGTAACTATATCAATTTGTTAAAACTTTAAATAAATCACTCATATCATATTAAATCAACCAAATATAGTATCAATTCTTCTAATGAATTTTTACAAATCCTTCATTTTTATATACGATGGACGAAGACCGACAATTATTTTAATATATTTTCTGTTTATACGTTATTTTTATAGATTCAAATATTTAAGTAAATGCGCTGTTTATAATGACCAGTATTAAGTACATTTACCGGCCTGAATGTCCAAGAAATTTCATAGAAAATATGTCCACCGACAGGAATTGAACCTGTATCCTACACGGAACTGTCATATAGCCTGAAGTGCTATACCATTTAGCTACAGAGGAAGTGTTTGGTTAGCAAAGTCAAATTACTGTTTTTAAACAACAAATTTCCTATGATTTTTCTCGGACGATCATATCTGCTCGAGGTGTATCTTAACGTAAACAAAAAGCATCATATATTATTATGAAATGGACTAAGTCCGACAATTATTTTAATACATTTTCTGTTTATACGTTATTTTTATAGATACAAATGACGGTTCCAAGTAGGATACAGGTTCGATCCTATCAGAGGATACATATTTCTATGAAATTTCTCGGGCATTCAGGCCGATAAATGTATACTGTTTATTATAAACAGAGCATTTACTTAAATATCTGTATCTATAAAAAATAGCGTATAAAGAGAAAATATATTAAAATATACCAGTAAATGGAATATTTTCAGCGTCATTAGATGCTGAAAACCTATTTACTAACATTCCTATCAATGAAACAATATGATATTATTTTTAAAAATATTCATCATTATTCTTCTCAGACTCCTTTAAAAATTAACCCCACAATTAAAAAAATATTTTAGTAGCCTGTACCACACCTGTTCCATTTAATGATCATCTATGTAATATCTACACCCAGACAGAATGCCGTTCCGGGTATCACGATAAACTACATCCGCGTCCTGGGTAAGATGATAAACTACGTTCAACAGCAAGGCCTCTGATCAGAAGGTTTTGAGGAACGTGGAACTACCTCTTACTTGCTGGTGTTCCCAGGTTCACCATGACCCGGGTTGGTAGCACCTGTTAGAGTCCCAGCTATGGGCAAATAGTTAACCCCTAAACTGGGGCCAAAACACTATGAGAGTGAAAAAATAGATTTTAATACCAGAAATACTTTGTAAAAAAATTATTACCAACAATACATTTAAAAAAAAAATAGATATTACCAGCAATATATTTTTGAAGAAAAAAAATACCAGCAATACATCACTGAGAAAAAAAGTTACCCGCAATAAAAATCTTGTCGTCATTAAATAACCCATTGATATGCCGTAAAACAAACCAAACCAAAACCAGACAGAAGGTACTACTATGGACAGACTTTTAGGTCTTTTATTCTCTAACTTTTACAGTGCTCATCTCGAAAATAAAATATGTAATGAATTAAATAAAACTACTATTTATGTAAGACATATAGCTAATATTTTTATACAGATGAAAACTGTTAATGATATTATAGATCTGAGAAAATTTTGAAATAATTTTTTTAAAATTTTTATTCTGAATTAGACATTAATAAAAAAAAAAATCATTTTCTAGATGTATTTATTGATTAAATAAATTCATTATCTTATCGTATAAAAATATGAACCAGTTATAATTATTGCCACTAAGCTATAAAAGTGAATCTTCTGAAAGATATAAATATTCTGTCATAAAAAATTTAATCTAAAAAATCTAAATTAATATCCCCATCTAAAACGATTTTTCTTAAGTAACATAAAACAAACACTTATTAACAATGACTGATTATATTTAATTATATTGTTGACTGTCAAATTAGACGTCACTTAATTCATAAATAAATCCGAGTTTTCAAGATAAGATTAAAAACAATAGCATTAACATATTCTACAAAAATCAAATGCAACACGATTACAAAAAGCATGAAATAGCAATAAAAAAAGATAATATACAGACATATTAAACTTGCTGATACAAATACATGTTTATCATTTATAATAAAAAAAATTAAAACCAATTATTTATCTGTCTATATTTCTGAAATGAGGTATTATGTATACTATTTACATTATTCGGACTATTGTCCTCATCTTTGTCGCCATATTTATTACAACGTTTCGGCCGTTGTACGCTACGGCCTTCTTCAGGTGGTTGGAATGTAGAACTGAACCCTTTATTCGCTCACTGGGGTAGATTGTTCTAGTTCCATGTTTAATGGATGTCATTTATCAGTTATCTCCTGTTAATTCCCCTCTCCAAGTCTTCCACTGCCTTAACCGGGTATTGAACTCGCTCTTTGGGTCCTGTCACTGGATGTAACCAACGCCGTTATCCACTGCGCCATGTGTCCTAAATAGTGTACCAATTATCTAATCATCAAAAATAGCATTTCTCAACCGATTTCCCCCTACATGAGACCAGTGTTGTTTATGAATTTATTTGTTCAGTTGGAGATTGCATCTCTGTAAATAATATAAACAAAATATGTCTTATATAGGCTATACAACAACCACTATTTTACAAAGACAAACATGCCATTTATCTGAACAAAGTATTAGTCGGCAACACGCTAACAAGCACTAGAAGAACTATAATAACATTAGACTGTTCCTCTCTAACAATACAAAATACTCCATGAATCCAATACCAAAACAAGATTAGAGATTATTAAAACGATTTAAATCCAAGAAAAGCAACAATATATTAATAAAAATAAGTATAGTCGTCAACACCAAATTTATCAATGCTTTTTTTTTAAATACACATCATTGAATTTGACTGGTGCATGTTATGGATGCTAACAGGTTGCGTCTTTGTATGTATTTTATGTGGGTTCATATTCAATGGTAAACAAAGAAGATCGAAGCATACAAAAATTTGGGTTTCTACTACGGACGTTTATTCATTTTATGTTGACCGTAGTGAAGCAAAATTTTCACTGTCTCTTCGGTATGTCCGTTTTCTTTTTGGTCCAGAAGTTAAAGTGGTTAAGGATAAACATTGTATTCATAGTCTAGCTCAAGTCAGCCTTGCGCAGAGTTGGAACAACTTGGCATAAAACTGTATAAATGAACTTTACTTTTCACCAGACGTTAAATTAGGACACGTAGTGCTCTCCACATGCTTTGACTGATCTCTCAACAACTTGATGAACATTTATAAACGTTCTCAAATTTGCAAGCCTTGATAAACCAATGACATTGCAGAGGGCCGTGGCTGTTATGTTGTTGATAGAAGTCAGACGTAGAAGAAACGCATGTAAGGTTCAGATACTACTGCTCGCCGGGCCCAACTACATAAAAAGGTTGGACTCTGATTAAGTCCAAAGAAGAAGGCAAAGAAAGCAAACAAAACACAAGAGCGATAATATATGTATATACAAATATATATTAATGACAAGTTACAATACATGGAAACAGTACAAAGGATGAAGTGTCTGGGAATATTCTGTATGTGCGTGTGTGTGTATTGTGCTTAGCGTGTTTCCACGCTATCCCTTGTTAGCGCCTACATTTCGAGGTTGTAAGCTGAAAGCCTGATGAAAAGGAGAGATTTACCTCAAGGTGTCGGCGCACAGGCCCGAAGGAAAAAGAGAGAGAGGCGAAGGGTCAGCGGCTATTTATAGCCAGGGAAGAGAGACCCCTGGTGAAAGGGTTAATGTACTAAAGGAGGACAACATACTGGCCTCTGTGTATATAGACACATACAGCATAATAAATCCTACCTTGCATTAATAAAGTCCCTCAGTAGACGAAACGTGTCGACTAAAGTATAGGTTTTTCCTCTTGTCTCTTTTTATTCATTCGTATTGACCTCAGTGTCCACTTTTTTATATACATTACACTCCTTATATTGAACACTTTTACTCATAAATATAGCATACCTTTTAACTAGTTTTATTATATTGTGTTTTTTAATCCAACATATTTCTATTACTTAAAAATTTTGAATATGATCCGTTTATTTAAAAAAAGAACAATATTTTGTCTACCAGCCTGCATTCTCTCGAAAAATTATTGAAGAAAATGTTCTCCCCAACATTTCCTTTAATAAGTTTTCTTGAGTATGCTGGCTGATAAATGAAATAAATACTGTTTAGTATAAATGGAGTGTCTTCTCAAATATGAATGTCCACTAAAAATAAAAGTTTGAAATAATATATACATACATATATATATATTTATATATATATATATATATATATATGTGTGTGTGTGTGTGTGTGTGTGTGTTTATGAACAAGGTTGATTAAATACAGCCGACAAGGAATGTCTTCTTAATGTTTTATTATATTTTTCTAATTTTCGAATAAGGTGTTGTTTATTGGGGCCGAAATTGTGGATAAAATTTCCGAAGTTCCTGTTTTTGATGTTGTTTTATTCACGTACTTTGGTTTTCAAATTATTTCGACACACTGAGACAGTCGAAAACGATTTCTTCAGAAACGTTTTTTAAAAAATGCACCGAATAGCAATGAATGTGTGTTAACTTGCTATAAAGCCATAAAAAAAATTCACGCTAAGCCATCTGGATCATTTTAAAGAATTGAAAGCAAAAAAAAGAAAAAAAAAAAGACTCTATCTAACCTGTCAGCCATTTTTGTTTCTCATGTCAAATCTATGGATTTAATTCAGCCCATGATTTGCAGGCAAATCATGAGTTGATTTAAAGTCTCATGAGAGACATAAACATCAGGACGAAAATATATTAAGCTTTTGGACCCTCGTCCGTTGAAATCGATAACAAACTTCATTATCCATACATATATATATATATATATATATATATATATATATATATGTATATGGCATAACTGGCGATATGTTTATTATAAAATCCACTATACACCCAATTCCATATAAAATCTTTTGGCTATCGAAATGATTTCAATTCATTAGCTTTTTTTATCGGAGGGTAAAATTTCTTCTGCACTTAAATTATAATCTCTAAATTCTAAATTGGAAACATTAAAAGTACATTTTATCAAAGAAATTTTCAAATTGCTTTCTTCTGAAATTTCAAACTCTCTATTTCAATAATTTGATGTGTCTTTTCCTGGTCACTAATTTTTTTATTTAGATATCGTCTGCATTTTATTACTTCAAACGTTGTTTTTACTGGCTACCCGCATTTGAGTAGACGCTCCGCTTAATTTAAACAGTATTTATTTCGTCTACCCGTGAAAACTTAATAAAGAGAATGTGGCTTCTAGCAGGACTCGAACCTGAGCCATCTTTGCAGGAGGAAACACCGTCTGATCTGGCGTGCTTTTACCGCTCGGCTACGAAGAACTTCGCAATCAAGCACGGCACGGTGATCAACGCTGCATAGGTATGACTGTCAGCAAGATGGAGGCGACTTTCAGAAGGAGATATCATACTGTGATTCTGGATTTAACAAAAAATGGTACTTACTGCTTCAGATTTTACTGAAGAAATACGAAGGTGGGCGGAAAAGTTCATAAGGAATGATGCAAGTGCTGTTAAATCTTGCATGCATTAATTTCAACTCTTCTTATTAATAACTGCATTGTTTCATTCCACGTAAACTGACTGTTCAAAGAAGACTTAAAATGTAACTAGTAGCGACTTCTCTTGAAAATGGACAAAATTTGACATTTCTGGTGTTATCAAGTACTTGCAGAAGAAAAGGGTTTAGATGCTAAGGACATTCATACTGTCATGATAAATAAGTTGACGCCCCAGCTTTATCAACAGTGCAAAAGTGGGCAACTAAATCTAGGAGGGGAAGGGAGAGTCTTGAAGATGACCCATGGTCTGGACGTCCTGCAACTTCCACCACCAAGGAAAACATTGATCGTTTGCACCACATGGTCAAGCATGACAGGCGATTGACTATAAATCAAATAGACAATGCTATTAGCATATCCTGTGAGAGAGTTGAGAATATTGCACAATGAACTTGGCATGCCGGAGATTTCTGCTCGGTGGGTGCCACGTCTTCTGACACCTGTTCAAAAGCGCACCTGGCTGATCACATCACGGGAAAATTTGACATTGTTTGAGGCAGATTCAGTTGGTTTCCTTGAACGTTTCCTAACCCGGGATGAGCTACAAAGAAAGACAATCCATGCAGTGGAAACGCTCCTCCTCACCTGCTCGAAAGTTCAATGTCGTTTCATCTGCAGAGAAGGTGCAAAAAGCATTGCGTTTATTGACTATCTTCAAAAGGGCCACACCATCAATGGAGAGTACTATGCTAACTTGCTGAGTTAGTTACAAAAGGCTATCGAGGACAATGCTCCAGTAGACAAATCCTTAGTTTCAAAGGTTGCTTTGCATGACTTTAACTTTGAACTGGTTGATCACCCTCCCTATTCCTCTGATTTGACTATCATATAAACTTGGCTGGGAACTAATATCGCAGTGATGATGACGTCATATCTGCTGTTGATGACTTTTTTGACCAACAGGATGAACAGTCTTCTTCGAACAGTCAGATGCCAGTTTAGCTGGAAAAAAAAACAATTCAATTATTAATAAGAAGTGTTGAAATTAACGAATAAATATTTCACAGCTCTAGCATCATTCCTTCATAATCAGCCTATGAACTTTTCAGCACACCGTTGTATGTCTAGCTTTGGCAAAACCTGGAGCATGGCTTCCTGTATTTATCCTGTGATAAACTTCACAATATTTTCCAGCTGTGTTTCCATGGGGTAACATGTTCAAAACGTGAAGAACACTTCATAACTTTCTATCCCTCATAGCTCTAAATAACGACTGTCTTCTCACAATCCCACCTTGCCTTGAGAGAATATAGGGCCTTAAACTCACGCTTGACCTCAAGTGAAGCTATTATATCCGATCCATCGCTAAAGACCATCGGCTCCCTATACCGCTCCAGTAAGCATCTTACTCCTCATGATATCCTCTACCTTTATAAGAAGTAGATCAGGCCGAAAATGAAGTACTGTTGCCATATTTGGTCCTCACTTTCCAGTCTTGATAGAGTTCAAAAGCGCCCCCCCCCGAGTCTTTGTTGGAGAAGAATTATTTACCATTCTCCAACCTCTCTCTCAAAGGTGGGATGTGTTGAGCATCACACTGCTCAATCTCTACTTCCATGGAAAATGCTCGCATGAGCTACGCTCTTGGTTCCACCAGGTCTAATCTTCACGGCTATGAACAGCAATGCCACTTACATAGTAGCAACCCTCCCCCGCATTTCCTCCGTACTCCATCGGCAAGAAGTAAGTTTCACTCAAACAGCTTCTTCCTGTGAACCTCTGCCCCGTGGAACAAACTCCCAAGAGGACGTTTCCCCGATCACTACAATCGTAACCTGTTCAAGTCTAGAGTTAATAGTTATCTTCTCCTCCTATCTATATAAACTACCCATTAACGTAGCCCTCTACCTCGAGTGGCCCCCGGGGCATGTACGAGGTGAACTTTACTGTAAAAAAAGTTCCTGTTTTGCCATCTATTTACACAAGTTCGTTAGGTAGGTTACGCGATGTTTCCCTCTACCCCGGTTATCTTCAATATATCTTGTGAGTGTCAAATTTTCCAAGCCTTCTTTTCTCATTAGGTGTTCCAGAAATTTCAGATGTTTCTTTCTGATTCTAAGTGTCCTTCTTGCTCACATTCTTCGTTCATGATATTCTCAGCATCCTTCTGTAGAACCACATCTCTGTTGTCCCTAGTTCAGCATTCACAGCCGAACAGGAGGATTGGCTGTTAAATAACAGTTTAGCACACTTTTTTGTTTCTAACGAAATTTATCTGTTTCTTAATACTTTGCTTAGTTTTTGAAGGCATCTTTGGCTATACCAATGCGCCTTCGGATTTCGGTGTCACATATTCCGTCCTCTGTTCAAATAATCCCCAGACTAATTCACTCATACATGGAGGAAGACTAAAATCGTTAATAAGTAAATTTATCGACGATACAATTACATTTTTTTTAGTCATTTCACCCAAGCAAGGCGATAATGCCACTAGGACGCAGGGAGTGAAAAGAGAGTGAGAAGTGAAGAAAATACAACAAAGGAACAGGGTTTAGGATAGCAAAAGATGGCGATTGTCGTTGCATTTGAATTTTTGAATATTGTAGGCGGTAGGGAAGCAAGAAATCAGAAGCGATTTCCACAGCTGAGAAGTGCGAGAAAAGAAACTGAGTAAAAGTGGCGGTTACATCTAACTAGTTCAACAGTAAAATGGTGAGACTTCGTTGCCAATCTAGTAACACGCTTAGATTTATGCACCAAGGAAAAAAGCTGATCAGAACAGTTGCCATGAAAATATTTGTAGAAAAGACAGATGGAAGCAAAGTCACGTTGGTGAGAAAAATGACTGAAGTCGAGATGCCTGGTCAGGATCGATTACATAGCAGACCCTTCTTTGAATTTTGTCAAGAATCTCGAGATGTACAGTAAGAACACCAGACCAGATATGGCGGAAATATTAAATGCACGGACGAATCTATTAATCTTACTTTATGTAACATTATATTGAATAATTTTATTTTTTATAGTTTATGGAGAAACCAAAATGTTTCAAAGCCTCCAAAATCAATAAAGGATTAGTTGCATCAGGAATCACAAGAGTCCATTGTAAAGTTATTTTGAAGCAAAGAATTTCAATTTCCAGATTCGTTTGACATATTTTCTCATCATTGTGTGTTATATGGAATTTGTGTCCCAAACGATTCGGGTCACTAAATTGATTCATTGATTTGTTTTTTACAGATTGTCAACCCTTTGCAGGTTATTTAAAGCCAGAAAATATTTTTGATTGTAAGAATTTTTTGGAGATCATAAGAATTTATTGATACAAGTATTGCGAATTACCCCATACCTGGGGGAAGGTTATTCCCTGCCTTTCCTAAGGGTTTTTACGTAAGTGAATATAACAAAACCTGACTGGAATTGGAACTTGGCTCTCCGATTTTCAATTCTGAGCCGTTATTTATTACACCGCCCACACATCCAAACTTACAGAACCCTTGTATTCCTAAACAGTCACCCATCTAAGTACTGACCAGGCTCGAGGCTGCTTAACTTCGGTGATCGCAAAGCGGTGTTCCAACGTAATATTATTGTAAGATCTCAGCTCACTAGAGAAATTGGTAATATAGAAATACTTGAAGCAGTATCAATAACAAATTTCATTTTCGTAGCTTCCAGAAGGTGTTAGTCAAGAGTCAATGATTCGTTAGGGGAGACAACTCTCCCCTAACGAATTATTGACTCTTCACGGAAAAAAGGTTAGTATCAGACAACAACATGGCTACTGAACAATACACCGCCTGTAGACAATGAATTGTTTATCCAACTCAATCTTGCTGTATTCTGGTCGGTGAGAATAAAAACGGATATTGTTGTTTTAAAATATATTCAACCGTGTTTTGTTATGTTGTTCCTAATATTTTGGGTTACAACAAATTTTTGGCGTCGAAGAAGATAAACACTAACTCACAAAAATGGCGATATCACCAGACATACTGAAAAAGATATTGAAGCAACAAGAATAGTTCCAAATGTCACAACAGACGGGTTTCACGAAGCTAATGCAGTTCGCACAATCAGTTTTCAATGTCATTAGAAAAGGGGTTCGTAGTTAGGATCTGGTAAATATTTGAAGGTAACTTTGCTTTTGGGGTCATCTGCACCAATTTTTACGTGTTCTTGTCTTAGTGCAAAAAAGAAGCGCTCTGTGTATTTTAGGTTTTTGTCCTTTTTAAAATGTTCTGAGTCCAGTCTCTTGGTGACATTGTTATTTTTTATCATATTTTTGTGAATGTCACGGTATTTGTTCTTCTCTTACTGCGAAGGTCATGGAATTAACTTTTCAATAAAGACATTACATCACCTAGTTTGTTTAATTGAGTGAGGGACAGTAATTTTGTGAAGCAATTAAATGTTCTATACAATGTTTTTTATTGGCATGAAAATTATAAGTACGCCAAGGCTTAGAATAATCCAAAAATTAAGCGTATTTTAAACACTAGAATGTTTTGCAACACGCGTCAGCCTGTTAAAATCCTCACAGTATTTAGTATTGTTGAAGTTATTGCTAACATTTTTGTCGAAATTTACAAACTCCACGTTTCGTTCAATTTTGCGAACCAATCGATGAAATTTGAATTTGTTTGGAGAAATATTTTTACAAAAACCCTATTTCGCAGTTTTATAATTTCTTTAATTTAATTTAATTTTATAGGACTTCATGGTAAACAATATTTTTTAAGAAAATTTATTTTTTTCTTTTTCCTTTTTAAGAGCGAAGAATAAATTCTTAAGATTTGTTACTCTTCTTGAGCATACAGGATACAACTGGCCATGCGTAAATATTTCTTTCTGGAGCTAAATTCTAACTTTTTTGAAGTCTTTTGGCCTTGTGTTTTTTTTTCATAGTTCTTACGAACAGGAAACTGGATTCTTGTATATAAAAACTTAAAGAAAAGATTAGCAAAAAAACAATATTGCATTTTTATTAAATAATGTTTAATCATTAAATTGTTTTTAAAATAGTAGTATTTTATATATTAAATAATAAAACTTTTAATCCCCCCCCACAAATAATAATTAAAGTTTATAGTAAAACCAGTTGTACTTTGTACCCCCTTACCTGTTTGTACTTCTCCCCAAAATTTGGTTTCGATCGGTGAATGAATGCCTATTTTAGAGGGTGTGACGGACGGACGAACGGACAGACAGCCTAACGGAACTCAAAGAATTTTATATATCGATAGATTCCGATTGTTTTATTATCATGAAGCTTATAAGCATGACAAGGCTCAGATTAGTTTAAAAACTAAGCATACTTAAACATGAAGCTAAGCTCAATTTTTTTTCGTTAATCTTTATTTAGTATGAAACGGGGTTAAGATTTTTTGAAGCAATTTAATTTCAAAGTAAAATCTCACTCCTTTGAAATAGTAAGCATAAAATAAGGCCCAAATTTGAGAATTTGCTAAGTATGACCAAGTTTCAGCTAAAATTACCTGATACTAAGAAAAAAATGTAGATGAATGTAATGCCTGCAGAAATTCATATCGTCGTACCTGCTCTGACACGAATACGATTTGATATCAGTTACATTTCTTGGCGTCTTGTGATAGTAGTTGTTTAAGGAAGGCTGTCCAGTATTTCAGATTTTGTCATTTTGCTACCTGGAAAAATAACTTTATCAATTCATTATATATTTAAGGTTCTTGCATTGAAGACTGAAATTCCGCGACAACTACAACAGGCAAAACTGAAATAACGGAGAAAAATGTTGTCAGTAAAACACCATTACCTTTTCCTGGTTACTCCGCTTTTGTTCTCATTGCTTAACAATGTTTCTGCTTTCTAATTCTTCCACACCCAGTAATCATTTGTGTTTTAGTGGCTTTACTGCCTTGCTTTGGGCGAACTCGATTAAAAAAAAAAAAATCAACACAAGTAAAATTTTGTTCGTCAGCCTATAGGATCCAGATCCTATATTGTTCTCAAAACTTCAAAAGTTAAACAAAACATAGGCTCCAAATCAAATTACACAACTAACGTAATTTCATTTGTTAAAAAATATCACATGGTATGTCGTCGACTACGTCCGCACTCTCAATTTGACCTGATCAAAGGTACAGTTGCGCCAAAATTTTAAAACATTTTCGGGGGCCTATCATGTGACTTATATTGCTTATATAAATAACAAACAAACAGGAGTCGGGGGGAAAAATCAGCCGAAAAAGTTACACGCTACGTGACGACACTCATCATAAAATAACTTTCAACTGAAATCCAGACTATAAGTTAAAATCCTTTTTTAACATAACCACAGTCTATTTCCTTCATTCAATGCAAACTAAACTCCCGTCAGCAAACAATGAAGCGACAGACATTCAAACGCCAAACACAATATAAGTCACACCTACACACGCTTTATCCACAAACTTTGAACTGTTTATATTGAATACAGACAATATTACATTGAACTGAATTTTTCCAAATTCAAACAAATTACCCTACAACTTACAGTCTATCAAACTGGAACATTACCTCACACAAAAATCTAAAAAGACAAGTTTATTTCACCATTTTAAACAACATTCATGACTATTGCTTTGTACATTTGTTATAAAAATCTATTTATTTGTACGATTTCTCTTGTCTGAATTTTCTTGTTTCTTCTTGTTATTATTTTGTGGATTTGTGTTTAATATAAATTAGAGAGGACAATTTGACCACCCACAAGCCCATTGTTGTTTTTAGTAGCCTAAGAGTTAAGAGGTTGTTGCGTGTTGACGAAAACAACTTGGTTCGAAGAAATAGACAAACAGAAGAATAAACAAAATAAAATAGAAATTGTATTCTATCGGGAACTTTTATCCTGAAATAGCGTGAACATTTAAGGAATGTTCTAATGATAGTCATTGTAAAACAAGAAATAAATGTTGTTGAACTTTGTTGCTGAGTGAACGAATAAATTAATATAGTGTCTAGTTCATGCATTGTGTTTTTTGGGGAGCCCGGAAATTCGCGTCCTGCCTATTTCGCGATGTTGTCCGAAAAAGTCTAACCTCTTGAAATTCGCGTTACGTAGGTTCCTATTTGTCCATAAAGATTAAAAAGATAGTTACAGCTAATAGATGTGTAATGATAACAAGAAAACGTGAGACCCTTAGAAGGCTTTAATGAACTAACAAGATGGCTATATTTTCTTTTGAAGAGTCAACAATAAAAGGAGGTTATTAATAGTAAGTCAAAAGGGAGATTACTAAGAAAAAAACTGTTCTCGAAATGAGACAGGTTCAGAATACCAAAAGGTTTTTTTTAACGCATGCGCGTTTAGCCAAACAGGGTGCAGCACCTGCTAAACCTTAAGGTGAAATTGTGTCTCTATTATAGAAAACCAGCCGTTCACTACAGTCCCCATAAATTCTGATGCTTTCATTGTAACATGCTGCACCGGAGTATCAAATCGTCTGCATTCACCATTTTTGTGTTGTCACTAAATTTTATCGAGGAAATTTAGTAGTTTTATATTCAAATGAACTTGATCACTCGATGCAGTTGTTATTATATGAATGATAAGTAGGTGCGTCCAATCGTATGCGAATTTTTTATTTTTTTTTTAAGTATGTTGTAACAGAAACGTTGCATTTGAAATATTGTTTTACGGAGGCGCCATTTTTTAACGGCCTTGGTAGATAGTCATTTTCGTAATATAATAAATAATTCACCAAAGATCGTACAATTTAAACCTGCAATTTAATTACACCTCGGTTTTTACAACGAACTGTTTGAAATGACGTGAAAATGGGCCGATATCCAATATAGAAATAGTTCATACAATTAGTAATTGTCATTACTCACAGGAAGTACAGGCATAGTATGTAGTTTCTGCTGTGAGTTTTCTTATCTCTAGTCGCTTCGCTTATCTCTTTAGGGAAAAGGAGTCACTTGGTGTAGATTTGCATAAACGAGCTGTCATTTCGTGTTTGATTGACTACGACCTGTTGCAATGTCTCATGTTTATCTTTTTTTTATCATTTCACACCAAGCAAGGTTATTGAGAATGAAAAAAAAACAAACTGAGAAAACATTGCTGAGAAAGGACAATAAAAAGAACAGGATTCAAGGAGAAAGAAGATGGCAATTGACATTGCATTTAAACATTTGAAGATCGTAGTTGGCAGGAAAGTAAGAAGCTGGACGAGAATTCTACAGGCGAGAAGTGCGAGAGAAGAAACTATAAGAATAGAACTTAAGGTTACACTTAACAATTTCAGCAGTAAAGTGATGAGATATAGCTACCAATCAAGTACTACGCTTAAATTCATGAAGTCGTGCTACTTAAGAGAAGAGATCATAAAAAAAACTACCATAAAAATATTTATAGAAAAGGCACAGAGAAACTTCGTTACGAAGGTGGGAACGTGACTGAAGCCGAGATGACAGATTAGGACCGATAACATTGCAAATTCTTCTTTATCTCTGGAGACATATCAGAAGCACCAGACCAGATGTCACAACAATATTCAATGCACGGACGAATAGTCGACTTATAAAAGTGGAAGACGTTCGAGTGAGAAAAATTATTTAGCACGACACAATGAAACAACATTGTTAGTGTTGAAACTTGACTAATGCATGGAATAATAATGCAACACAAAATGTACTTAGAACAAAATGTATTGAAACAAGAAAGTGTACACAATATTTACATATAGTCTTTTGTATATTCCTGGTAAGACCGTTCCTGGAGAATGTGTTGACTTAGCCGCAGTCGGGCAGAGTCTCTGGATTGAATCTCTTGATTCCTCCTCTCTCTTCCCGGTACCAACCATATTTATATGGTCGGTACTCCACTATGCAAATTAGGTGGATCCTACCACAACAGTTAGCAACATTGTTAGCAACATTATTAGCAACATTGCTAGCAACTGACTTGTTATAATTGTTGACTCCTCGTGCAACCACAATAATATATCTTCCTACCTATCTAGCAACGTAATGCCGAACATAATGTGTGAACGTCGCTATTACGATCCTATCTGGCCCTGTTGCCTTGTTCTTGCTCTTGCCCAGTGCTAATCTTACTTCACGCGTTAATATTTCCGTGTATTATAGGTTTATCTCGCATCATGAAATAGTGAAAAAGTAATTGAAGCCAAGATGTCAGGTCAGGTCAGATAAATTAAACAAGACATTTCTTGCCCCAGTTAACAACAGATTGTAGATCATTCTTTAGATTAGGTACCAATTTGATTCTATCAAACCTAACAGATTTACCATTAAGACAGGAGTAAATAGTTGTGTCATTGGCATAGACACCGAATCGAGAACTGATGACACCTGGAATGTCATTGATAAAAATTAAGAACAAAGTAGTCCGACACCCGCACTTTTATAGAAAGATCTAGAGGAGAGACTGTTCAAGAGAACCTTCATTTCACGATTTGGTAATGATACAAATTTAAAGGTTTTGAAATTACTTAAGACAACAGTGACTGGTTGAAATTCTCTTTTTATACCTTACTAGCAGTAGAGCCCGACGTTGCCCGGGGATGTAACAGTAAGAGATAGATCAAGTATCCACCATCATAAAGACTGAAAAATAAAATTGACAAAGATTATTGTTTAAGGTTGACGCACACGCATGTCCTAATTAGTTTTTTGTTTTGTTTTGTTTTTTGTTTTTTTTTACGAATTGGTCAAACCCAAACTCAAACAAATATTGTTTTCAATCGTTATGAGTCTACCGATTGAACAGAATTTTATTATAAACAATTGTCTTGTAAATGTAATTTTTAAAGCATTCTGAATGTAAAAATAAAGAAAAAGGTGTGCAAGACAATAAGAAACACTACCTGCCAAAAAAAAAGTGAAGTTTTGTTGAAATCGGTTGAAAAATGTAGGAAATCCGATCCCATATATAAACACACACACACACACACACACACACACACACAACCAACCTGGGTTTTATAATAAGTATAACTCCATAACTCGATATTAATAAGTATAACTCGATATGAGTTGTTCCCCTTTCATTAATGCCTCTTAATTGTGTTTTCAAATTGATTTCGTGCAAAAACAATTGTTTTTCCAATTTTTGGCACTGTCAGAACCACCGCAAGGTAATTTTACGTAGTCCTGTGAAGTTTTGTTGAAATCGGTTGAAAAATGTAGGAAATCCGATCCAATATATAAACGTACAGACACAGACACATACACACACACACAACCTGGGTTTTATAATAAGTATGATGATATATTTTCTTCAACATCTGCAAATTTTAAATTTATTTTATTTTTTACTTTTTGGCGGCTTAACCCTGGGGCCTACCCTTTATGTTTTGACATGCCTTTGAAAGCTTTACACGCTAGCGATTTTAATTATTAAATATTGAACTTATAGTCATTTGAATTTAGTAGAAATAATTTCGGTCATTTCTTTCTCGACACTAATCTTAAGTTTAACAATTATGAGCGAAAATCAGTATTTTTTATCCATGTTTCAAAGATATAGACAAAAATATAGTTTTTATTAGATTTCAGAAGTTTTCAGGTAATATTAGTTTAATTTGCATACTAACTTCAGTCAGTCCATTTTCGTAATTTCCAAATATCTCAAAATTATCCATTAAAATGGCATAAAATTTAGTTAAATATTTTACTAGGGGTGGAAATGGACGAGTTTAAATTTGACCAACAGTAGTTCAAAAGTTTTTGAGTTATTGACATTGATTTGCATAATAACTTCAGACAGGCTTTCACAAAAATCTCCTTAGGAGGAGCACGAATCCGTCTCTTCTTGTCCCAACTATGGGTTAAATAGCAAGATAAACTTGGGTTGTGCGGCAGAAAATAAAGAGAAGTAAAACTAAGAGAAGGTAAAAAACTATTCCATTATCTTTCTCAAGAAGTCGTAGTAATTCTCTGATATTGAAGAAAAGGAAGTTGTGGAGACACATGATATCCCGAAGAGAGGTTGTATTACATTTTTTCGAAGACCAATGAAAGGATTCACGGAAATATTTTTACTATTAATACGCAATATATTTTTGCAAAATATGTATAAATTATAGCTGACTACATGTCACTTTACGGTGTGATAACAGTTTTATAAATTTTGCTTTTGCAATTTCCACACGTTATTGAAACTCCGACATTACAAATGTAATTAAAAAAAAATAACTACAGAACGTTTTTAAAGTTTAAAACCCGAATATTTTGAACAGGAAATTGGCAATAGTGCCATTGTAATGAAGACAAAGTTATAGGCAACATTAATGTAAAATATATGTCTAAACAAGTTTTAGACGTCATTCATCTGTTGGTTTTGTGAGTTTTTTTTTTTATTTCTTTATTTATGAAACCGACTGCACAGAAATCAGAATAGTATTTTAATTTGCTGCTAAATTGACATCCACAAATGTAAACCTTCTTCTTGAGAATGCTACACAAATTTTAAATCAATGGAGGAGCGAATATACAGCATGCAATAAAATTGTCGCCATTTTATATTTTTTAATTTCACACATGTGCTTTGTTTTTGATTTTATCGACTGCACACTATAGTAGGATCAACCGTCTGTGAGAAAAAAAGAGCACCATATTCGTCAGAAATTTGGAATCAGCATGCTGTACTGCTTGACATTCGCGCCGGAAGCTCAATACTTTTTGTGATTATCAACGAACACTCGTTGACATTTTTGTGATGTCAACTAGAATACTCGTTGTCACTTTCGTAATGATCGTTGTAGTAGAGACTTTATAATCGCAGATTATAGTAATGCCGTTGAAAATACTGGTGTCATAATATCCCTCGCACAATAGTAATAATACTAAAAGTAATCCGTATAGTGATCCGAATAAGAAAAGTATAGTGAATAGAGTAGAATAGATGTCCATTTAGAATAATATAGAATCGCAGATCATTAGTCGTTAGGTAAACATAGATACGTTTCATGGTCACGTGGTCTACTTAATTCAATAATGGGATCGCCTGTGTTTCACTAATGTCTCAAACACTTTGTTCCTATATAACAAATACGAACATTTCAGAGTAATCAATCCTGATGACAGTACAGAATTTCGGAAAGAGTTGGGTTAATGATTACGAAGGTGTTTGGGGATCACTAGTGATGGCAACGTTATGTCTCCATTTATCTTAGACTCAACACTGTGGTCTACATCAAGTGACTTGAGGAGGTAATGCTGTCCTGGGTCAAGAAGGTGGCTGCTGGAAGATCCTGTGTTTTGGCAACAGGACTCTGCATCATGTCACACAAGCAGGAGAACCCAGACAATTTCTGCGACCTCATCTGGTCACCTAACTCCCTAAACTGCAACCCTCTTCATTATTATGTATGTGGTGCAGTTGAGCGAGAGACAAGGATGATGGTATCATTCACTAACTTAAACAAGGAGACCGCCCAGAAGAGTTGCAGGAGATTCTGAAGTCGTCTGAAGGCCATGGTTGAAGCCAATGGTGATTTTATGGAATAAAATTACTGTTTAGTATTTCAAGATATTTTTGTAATTTTGAAATACATCTGTTAAAATGAGATGTCAGTGTTATTTTCATTTTAGTGTAATTCAGACGGCAATTTATCCATCGCACCCTGTATAAGAATTTGAAAGGATAGTGGAGCTAACCTTTACCATTCAAAGATCAACCTTGAACTTGAAACCCTTACTAACCCAGAACTCTGATTGGCTAAATGCTGTCCAATTAAGCTCCTGAGGCCACGCGTTAAACTCATTTCTGAAATCATCCCTTTACTATTGACAGCCGTTGTCACAAACGGTAATGGCTTTCAGAAGCCGCGAAGTTCAATTGTTTCTTGGACACTCTCCTAACAGTTAAGTTCGCAAATATAAATTATATTTACAAGTCTTCTTTTTACCTATTGTGCATACACCTTTTTCTGTACAATAAACCCTTTGAACATAATCCAATCTTGGTGTTACTTCTCTTCTTCAACTATGTCCGTCATTGTCTTTGACTTTGTGGACCTTAACTGCAACCGGAAAATCTTTATAAATAAGCCGGTTACTTTATCAAACGAATATCTTTGAAATCTATTTCATCCATATATTCATTAGCTTAAGAACACCCGCTTCAAGCAAGGCAATAAGGTGTATGAAATAATATGAGGAAAAGAAAAACATTATTAAGGGGAGAGATCAATGAAAGAGTGTAACTCTCGATGGACCCCAAAGATATCAGTATTTTCATCCTGTCACAAATGAGATAATGGCTTTCAGCATCCCTGCATGGTCATAGGCTTTTAAATAATCCAAAGACATATTTTTCTTTGAAATTCCATGTTATTTTTAAGATTAGAAATATGTTTACTATACTTGGTCCGAAACTATTGTAGAAATATTCGATTTTTTTTCATCAGTTCATCCCAAGCAATACAATAAAGCCACTAAGACACAAGGGTTTACTAAATATGAGAGAATATGAGAAACATTATTAAAGAGAGAACAAAAGAAAGGGAATTTAGGAGAGAGAAGATAACAATTGACATTGTATTTAAATTTTTGATGATCAAAGTTGACTGGAAAGCAAGAGACTGGAAGTGAGTTCCACAAGGAGAAGTGCCATAGAAGAAACTATTAGCATAGGATTTACGGTTACATCTAGCCATTTCAACTGTAAAATGATGAGACCTAACTGCCAGTCTAGTAGTACACTTAAATTTGTAAAGTCGAGGTACCAAAGTGGAACGCTCATTAAAATAATTACTATGAAAATACTTCTTTGCTGAATGTGGTGGAATATTATCGTGCATGAAAAATCTTTCTAAAAGCGTAAAACTACTTGAATTATGGCTCCACATGTGCCTTCAAAAAGGATGTGTTCCTGGTTTGTTACTTTAACGCTTGCTGAAACTCAGCATCTGTTCATCACTGCATCTCATCTCAGAACATCATTATACCTTTATTTTTTGATGCCTCAAACAGCGATGGCGATGAAAAGAATTGTTACAAAAAGAAACTTTATGGTTACTACAGCTTATTTGATCTTCGTTATGAATGTCTTTTAAATAGGGCTCAGTAATTGATTTCAAATGCTTGATTCAGGTCCCGACATTTTCCTCCCTGCCACATCTGCTAAAGACTTGATACCTTTTTTTTAAAGCTTCTCTCTTGAAACGGAACACAGATCGTCGTTATAAAACCTTCAACTTTGCTTTAACCAGACCTTCATCGAGCTCATCCAACATTTTCCATGAACTTCTTCACAGCTCGTTATCTATGCTGAAGACACAACTGTTTGCATCTATCTTAGTAGTGTCCGATTGGCTCCATAAGATCAAATTGGCAGCTGATCTAAAAAATGACTTACATTCTGTTGTTAACAGGAGCAAGGAATGACTTTAAAGCCTTCAAAACGAAACTGCCCTCTATTAGAACCCTTTCTGCTTTCCATCTGCATGACTGATGCTAACCTCCAGTCGAGTGACTCCTTGCGCCTTCTAGGGCTAAACTTTTCTGCTGACATGGATACAAATGTCAATGACACTCCTAATGACACCAGTTCTCAATTCGGAATCAATGCTATTTATAACTGTCTTAATAGTAAATCTGATCGGTTCCAGAAGGTCAAATTGACAGCTGATCTAAAAATGACTCACAATCTGCTGTTAACTGCGGTAAGGAACAGTTTATAATCGTCTGAGAGAACCCTTTCTGCTTTCCATCTACATGACTGATGCTAACCTCCAGTAGAGTGACTCCTTGCGTCTTCTCGGGCTAAACGTTTCTGCTGACATGGAGTACAAAGATCATATTGAATCAATTGCTATATCTGCTGCTAGGAAAGTTGGTTCACTGTGTTGTGCTAGACAATTTTTCTCACCAGAATCTATCTTACATATTTATAAGTCTACCATTCGTCCAGGCTTTGGATATTGTTGCTACACATTGTCTGAAGCTTCTGTTATATATTTAGAGACCCTTGATAAAATCCAAAGATGAATCTGCAATATCACTGGTCCTGACCTGACATCTCGAATTCAGTTACTTTCCCACTGCCGTAATGTAGCTTCCACGTACATTTTCTATTACTTTTCATGGTAATTATTCTAATGTGTACCTACAATTTAAGCGCAGTACTAGATTGGCTGTTAGGTCTCATCATTTTACAGTTGAAATAGCTACATGTAACCGTAAGTTCTATATCAACACTTTCTTTTCTAGCTCGGTCGATCGCTATATTCTGTCTTAATTTATGTTCTTTTATTGTTCTCGCTCCATAATAATGCTTTTCTTTTTCTTGTATTCTTTCACACTCAGTAACCCTCTACGTCTTAGTAATTTTGTTGCCTTGCTTGTGATGAAATGATTAAAAAGAAAATTCGCTGGTAGCTGCCAATCATTTTTTCAATTTCCTTTATTGTTTTACTTTTTCCAAGCTCTGAAGATATTAAATATTTTCTATTTTTCTGTCAAGTCAGCATTAACGCCTATTCAAATTTGCAACATGGCTACTAATTCGATATTTTGAAACTGTATCGTCCTGCCTCTGCAGAAGAAAGCAGTAAGGGAAAAATTCATGAGTGTTTGACTCAAACATCAAATGATAAATGACCATCATACGCTACTGTGAAGAAATTGTGGGCAAATATCCAGTGTGGAGATTTTAAGACCCAAGATGCAATACGGCATGGTTGGCCTACAACAGTGTCACATATTGAAAATATTGACCTTATTCACGACTTAATTTTGGCCTATCAACGTATTTCGGCAAAAGGAATTACTGAGACACTAGAAATATCCATGTAATGCGCTGGACTTGTTAATGAGCAGTTGTATATGCAGAAGCTGTCAGCCAAAATGTTTGAATTCCTACCGGAAACGATACTGAGTGGACACCAACAAGATCATTTTGCAACATCTTCACTGATTTAGTAATATTTTTTGTGACGCCATGTTAATATTGATGAAACATTCTTACGACACTATCTTCTAGAGTTCGAACAAGAGTCCATGCAGTGGCAGCATTCCGGTTTTTCACGACTGAATAAATTCACGACTCAAAAGTCGACAGGAAAGATCATAGACACAATTTTTTTCTTTATAAGGAAGGTATTTTGATGACTAAGAGCTAAACTGTTAATACAAAAATACTACGTAACTTGCTGTGCGGATTAAAGGAGGCGTGAAAAAAAAAGCTGCAGAAAGTTGTACTATTTTTACAGAACAATATATCTGTTTACAGAGTTGTCAAGACAGAGAATGTTTTCAAGAATTTGCGTACTTGTGTACTGATATCATTTACTCTATTCCCGCTGACTATTTCCTGTTTTCAAACTTTCGACCATTTACCACGTTCCCTCTATTTCCGGTTTCCGAACCTTAAGGAGAATTTGAAAGGAAGAATATTTTCGAGTGATTTGAAGGTAATATCAGTCTTATTCTATGTGCCCTGTCCCTTCAAGACAAGGGCGAACATGTCTCTCCACAACGTCCTATCCGTTGTAGTTCTTAGTAAGAGTAGCTGAAGAAAGTTCTCTTTTTTTTTCTTTTTTTTTTTTTTTTGCAGGACAATTTATCTGCTGACTCAACTGTCAAGACGGTGAATGTTTTGAAGAATTTGTGTCCTTGTGTATTTATTTGCTCTATTCAATCTATTTCCGGTTTTCAAACTTTCGACCATTTACCCTGTTCTCTCTAGTTCCTGTTTTCAAACTTTCTGATATTTACCCCGTTCCATCTATTTCCGGTTTCCAAACCTTAAGGGGAATTTGAAAGAAAGCAAATTTTCGAATGATTCGGAGATGATAGTAGTTTTCTTTTATCTACCGTGTACCTTCAGGATTCGGGCGAACATGACTCTCTACTGTTTCCTGTAGCGATGCAGTATTTCAATGACCAGCCAGAAGGTTATTTTTTAAGTTTCATAAGACATGAACAAGTGTGTTAAACTGTAGGTCAATTTGTTGAATAAAATGTACGTTTTATGTATTCAGATAATTCCATTCTTGGTCAGACTACGATTATTTGTTTTTGTAACACAGAGACATATATGTCTGGGGATAAACATAATTGTATATAATTTATAACTTTGTAAAATAAAGTTATGTACATGCGTGTGCTTGAGCCATACTTAATTCAATGAACAAATTGGAATCATAATTGACATAAGCCAATATATATTTTTGAACCCTAAGTAAATTTACCCAACATTCGACTAAGTTCAAAAGATCCTGAAATTGTGAACTAGTGGTGTGTGTGGGTGTGCAATAAACTCCTTAATTTTTGATTTGTTTATGTGAGAAGACTTCTCTCTGAGAATATAAATGTGTAGCAGAAAAACACAATTTACACATAGAGATAACAAATTAAAGCCAAATTTATACAATTATTAAAAAACATATATCTGTAACTACACACCAATTTTCGTCTAGCTAAGTCGCACACACACGCCGCACTCTATTCAAAACAAATTTTAAAACAAGCATAAATATACCAGAGTGCTGGCCATTATCGACGCGACTCTCGCTTGCCACAGATGTCTACAAATACATCTGTGCGTTTCCCTTATATAGGCTATAAGAGAAATAGGATAGGAGACAGAGAGAAAGAGAGAGAGAGAGAGAGAAAGAGAGAAAGAAAAAGAGAGAGAAGCTTCACACACACGCGTGCGCACGCTACTCGAAAGCATGGCTGTCTACCAGACCGACCATTAGGCTGTGAAAACGACCTCCTGTGAACACAGAAAGAGAACGAACTCCACTATCAATGCGACAAGCCCAAACAGAGAGCAAACAAGCAGTCAGCTTGATTAAGCATACTCCTTTTTCGCGCTCTCAATTCACACCTCGTAAACCGTACATTCGAACAGTACACCATACGACGTACCAGAGGCATTTTCATATCTTGTAAATGAAAATAAATCTTTGGTTATTTCTCCAAACCAGTGTCTAATTCGTTTCTTTACTCCCACCAACTTCCAACCCTCGGATCAAATGCAAGCTGTCGTCTCAGACGATTGAACAAAACAAGAAGAGAAGTCTTATAATTCAAAAAGTTGATCTAGTGAGACAAGCTTGCTAACAATTACACCATATTGAAGTGACCAGATATATATGTATTTATGTAGTCCTTGATTTACAACAGAGAACAGTTCCGACCATCTTGTCACAAACTTACGGTCACATCATATTGAAACACCGGTTCCCGTACAATTACCGAAGTTAAGCAACATCGGGCTTGGTCAGTACCTAAATGGGTGACCGCTTGGGTGTGTAGGTAGTATAATAGATAATGGCTCGGAATTGTTAATCGGAGAACGAGTTCCAATTTTGACCAAAATATTAGTTAGACTAAAAAATAAACCAAAAATCGGACGAAAAAAAATAGCCATAATTGTTATATAACGATAAAAAAAAAATACTACGTCACTAAAAATCGAAAACCGAAAAGAGAAAATATACAGCATAACAAATAAATAATAAGTAAAATAAATTGACCTAAATTCATCCAAATAAATAGATAAACTAACAAACTGATCCAGATAAACTAACCGTTAGAAAAAAAAACAAATAAAGACAATCAATCCAAATAAATACATGAAGAAATAAACAAATTAAAACTGTTCCCGCCAAATAATAGCTAGAATAAACTACAACAATCAACCCCAAAATTGAATAAATAGCTTTATCTTCCCAAACCAAAACAAAACTATTAAATAAGCGATATAAACAAAGTTTTACTACGTTAATAAAAACACCGATTAAAATAAAAAAATAAATAAATAAATATATAAGATAAGAAATAAAAATAAAAAATAAAAATAAAAATAAAAAAAAAAACAAAAAAATAATTTAACCCAAATAAATAAATAAACGACTTCCGGTAAAATAACCGCCAAAATAGACTACCCACAATGCACCACTTACCCGTATATATATAAATAGCCGAGAAAAATAACAGCACTTTTTGGCCTGACGATTGCATCTAGCATGAAACAGACTGTCGCCTTAAGTGTTGACTTCTTGTTCACTTTTATATTTACACACGCTCTAATTCTGATATGGAGCACTTTATCCCATAAATATAGCACATATTAAGACTATATATATATATATATATATATATATATATATATATATATATATATATATACCTATATACTTTTTTTTAAAAAATATTTTCAGCTATACATTTTTGAAAAAAATATTACCAGCAATAGATTTTTGAAGAAAACAATATTATCAGAAATAAAAATTTTGTCAACATTAAATAACTCATTGAAGTTGATATGCCGTAAAACAAACCAAACCAAACCATTGATAAGAAGGAAGTTCACTCAGTTTCTTTACAAGAACTGTTACTTTGAGGATCAGACTCCCGGGGGTGGGGGGAGGATACTTTCTCGGTATGGACGATCTAAATCTCTTCAAGTCTAGAGTCAGCTTACAGCCATATCACGTTGAAACACCGGGCCCGTACGATCCTTGAAGTTAAGTAACCTCGAGACTGGCCAGTACCTAGATGGGTGGCCGCTTTTGGAAATACCAGGTGCTGTGAGCTTGGGTGTGCGGGTGGTATAATTGATAATGGTTCGGAATTGTTAATCGGAGAGACGAGTTCCAATTCTCATTGGGTTCGTTATATTCACTTACGCGCAAATACCCTTTTGAAAGGTATGAATCAACATCTTCTCCTCCAGCTAAGGTTTAATTATTAGGTTGGTGCAAAAATAATGACGCAATAATGTCGTTTTTTAACGTATTTTTTAACGTCAAAAAACGACATTATTACGTCATTATTTTTGAACCAACCTAATAGTAAGACTTGTATTACTAAACCATTATTAACAATCAATAAAAAAAAAAAAAGTTGTCGTAAGTCGGTTCTGTCGTAAGTCGAATACTTTCTGGAATGTAAGTCATTTAACACCAGTGTCATTTAAAAACAAACTTGACTTTTCTTTATTTTTGAGATTGAAAAACATCAACAGCAATAAAAATGATTTTTTATTGCTACATGTCGTCTTTTTAATGCTTTTTTGCTTTAGAGGTTGCTAAACAATGTAGCTAAGTAGAAGATTATTTACAGAATAATGCGATCATGCGGCTTTTGCGCGAAGTTAACTGAGATAAAGTCGGTAATCGCACGTAAGAAGCAACGGCATATCTATTATCTAGGCACTGACCAGGCTTGACGTTACTCAACTTCGGTGATCGTACGGGAACCGGTGTTTCAACGTGATATGACCGTAAGCCTCTGTGTGTGTGTGTGTGTGTGTGTGTGTGTGTGTGTGTGTGTGTGTGTGTGTGTGTGTGTGTGCGTGTGTGTGTGTGCGTGCGTGTGTGTGTGTGTGTGTGTGTGTATGTGTGTGTGTATGTGTGTGTGAAAGAAATCTTTACTTCCATTTATTTTATAAAAAGAAATGTTTTGCAAAATAAATTGTGAGAATTAAAAACAGTTTTAAGTACCTCTCAACCGAGATGCGGGAGGGTGGTTAAATTACCCCCTCCCACCCGAAGGGGATTTTTAAAGGTTCAGGGAAGAATTGGGGCCACACATTAACATATTCAAGCTGGTGGAATATTAATAATTCTATAATGCACTTTTTGAGTAGACGGTTTTTAAAATGGGAAGTTAAATTCTGTAATATTTTTATTACTATAAATGTTATATTTAGTGGGTATACATCAGTTATAGGTAAACTGCGGCCCGTGGGGCACATGCAGTCCGTTTGGTCTTTCTGAATGGCACGCTTAATTATTTTCATAAGGAAAATAACCTTTCATAAAATTTTCTTTTGTTTCATTTTCACTTGTTCACTCACCCATTCTCTCATACGTAACCAAATACATAAACAATGGTTAAGTACAATGTTTACTGAATTTTGTAAACTTTCGGTGAAAGTAACGTTTACATCATTTTAAATCATTGACAATTTTTGCTAAGGAAGATCATACGTGTAAATATCTTTTGCTTTTGAAGCAGGAAACATTCATAACAATTTTTCTCTAAAAAGGAAATATATATTTTTATTTTCAAATGAATAAATTAAAAAATAAATCACACGCAGCGACATGTGTTAATCACACTGTTATCGGTTGTAATATTATACCAAGACATCAATTTTTTAATTATAGAAAATTCTTTTCTCCAAAGAAAACAATAAACTTTTTCCCATTTGAAAAGGTATATATACGCATATGATCTTCTGTAGTGAAATAATTGAGGTTATCTACTACGAAAAAATACCTTGAATCTATTTGTTAGTGTGTCCTGAATTGTGATGAGCCATAGATCATGTTATTTCTGCTTGTAAAAGTGTTGAAACTTGACTAATGCATGGAATAATAATGCAACACAAAATGTATTTAGAACAAAATGTATTGAAACAAGAAAGTGTACACAATATTTACATATAGTCTTTTGTATATTCCTGGGAAGACCGTTCCTGGAGAATGTGTTGACTTAGTCGCAGTCGGGCAGAGTCTCTGGATTAAATCTCTTGATTCCTCCCCTCTCTTCCCGGTACCAACCATATTTATATGGTCGGTACTCCACTATGCAAATTAGGTGGATCCTACCACAACAAAAAGGTTGTTCATGCTTGGTATACGTGTTTGAGTAAACAATACTGTTTTTTTTTTCAATAATGATTTGTGCCAGAGCATCTGAGATATGTACATATTTCACGAAATATATATGTGCATCTCATTTTGATACAGATTTTCAAAGCTACGGGTGATCTTTGGCTAAGATCTAGCACCTGTTTGTCCTCTGACAAGGGTTATTGTTTTTCTACATCCAACAGACACATGGAAAATGTGTATGTGTTGGACTATAACAGAATTCGTTCGTCGCCGTGGGTAGGGGCAGCGTTCTATTATGAGAGGTGTCGTAGCTGAGAACTAGCACACCAATCGATATTTCATCAATATCGATTGGATTGAACTGTAGAAGGAATATGATGATGTAAAAACCGAAACTCCCAATGATTTACGGTTAAAAAAATTGGAAAATATATATTCAAAGACTCACATGTGAAAAAGCTAATAACATTAAGAATTTCACAAAATGCGCCATCATTTTTATAGCGTTTAAAAACAAGTGGGTCGGGTAGTTGGCTCGCAGCCTTCCCATGTTCCTTTTGTTTTCGATATGTTCTATGAGTGTTAAAGAGCATAGAAGGCGGTGAACTGGAAATTGATCCTGATTAGATTATAAAGGCTTAAGTAGTACTTTGGAGTGAGTAGCCGTGGTTAACTGCAAAGTAAGTAACAGAATTGTCCAACAAACAGAATTGACAAAGTTTACAATAAGCAATAACAAGAAAAAGAAAAGAACAGAGAAAAAATAATATATGCAGTGCAAATTAACAGTAAGTTAACAAGCTCAAGTTTGGACAAGTGAATGTAGCATTCTGACTTCAAGACAAGACAGACCGGAACTGAGTCAGATAAAACCAAGAACTTGCTTATTTTATTGGCTAGGAAGAAATCTTAGCATGCATTTGTTTATTTCTCCCTATAAAATTGGGCAAGGCAAGTATTTTGCAATTTTTCTTAGCAAGAGTGAAACCAATAGCCACGATACTTGATATTAAAATTGACTGGAAAGCAATAACAAGAAAAGAACAGGTCAAAAAATAATATAAAACAAGCAAACAATATATGCAAAGCAAATTAACAGTAATAAGGCAAAGCAGCAGTAATATGACAAAAGTTCACAAACTAAGAATGGAAGTTAACACATAGAATTAAGGTCGGACAGGCGAACATAGCGTTCTGACTTCAAGACATACTAGGCCTGAGTCAGATGAAACCGAGAACCAGCGTGTTTTATTGGATAGAAAAAAAATCCTAGAATGCATTTGTGTGCTTCTGCCTATAAAATGGGGAAGGAAAAATGTTTTGCAGTCATTCCGAAATGGATTGAAAACAACAAGTACTTTTGCCGCAGTGAGATAAGATAACGTTTCATTACGAGAAGAGTTGCATTTCACAAAACAGTGGAATTAATGTCTGCTGGTCCACGTTTTTAATCTGAGAAAATCTGCCGATCTCTAGGCCGATAGATCTTAATTTTCTTGTTTAATAATTATTTTACCCACTCAATATAAAGCTTATAGTAATAAAAAAATGTCGATTTAAAAACCAATTAATTGTTTTGTGTACGTTTCGGCACAAAAATAAAGTTAGCAGGTATGCAATGCGAAAGATCCTGAAGAGATAGCAGGATTTCCTAAATAGAGTAATTGTGCATTTTTTCCGATTGCTGGCGCTTGTTTGTGTGTGTGTGTGTGCGTGCGCGCGGCAGCGAGAGTGGAATGAATAAAATCCAAGGTTCGAAATAACTGTTTAACTACTTTTATTTGTGTGTGTGTGTGTGTGTGTGTGTGTGTGCGAGAGAGAGAAAGCGAAATAGTGGTATTTTGAAGGAAAAACAGTTGAGTTTCCAGTTAACCAAGTTCTTCCCTTGAGTCGATGATTCGTAAAGAGGTATTCCTCCACTTGTTCCCACGTGGAACGAGAAATCTAAAGTCAGGCTGTCAGGACAGGTCACGTGTCTTCTGTAGCAAGGGTTGTGAGTAGTCATTCGAGCTGGGCCTTGAAAAGGAAGATGGAAAAGAGAGCGAATATGGTTTAGTAAGCGTTTTTATGATTTCTGGGACTTAAAAATATAAAATTTAAAAAAAATACATTAGTCGTTTAAAATTTCGTAAATATGGTGAAAAGCGTACACGCGCAAACAAACACGAAAACTGAGAACGACTGTTTCAAAAGGAAGTTTAGTAACTCGTTTATTTCCGCTTTCTCTTAGCTTGCATACGTCAAACAAAAGGATAAAAACTGCTGTTTAAATCCGGACCAGCTTCATATAAATTAACACGAACCAATCAATTGTAATGGATAAACCAACAAGACTAACTTTAAGAGGGGGTAAAACTGAGCACAGAGTAACACCTTTTCTCAAATGACTATACCGACTATATAATTAAAGACAGACACAGTTATTTAAGCTGTACATGAAAATTAGAGTTAAGTGAACATTATGAGGAGGAGCTATTCTGGATGTCATTTCAAGTTAAGGACTTAACGTGAAAAAAATTAAAATTGTAAAATGTTACTTTTTACCCCACTGGTGTGGCAAAAAGTAACAAACAGTGAGGCACATGGTGGGGTAAATTGTAACAACTAAAATTAGGACAATGAAACCACTCTGGTACCTGATTTACGCTTCAAATCCAAATTTATTTAACTTTAACAAACATAAAATGATAATTTGAAAACAGTTTAAAATGTTATAAAACTGTCTTTCTATAATCCACAATATACAAAATAAATGAAATTTTACTTACATGTGTTGATTTGGGATGTTTTACTCTCCTCGTTTGTTTTTTGTTGATATTCAAGTGACGAGGCGAGAAAAGGCGAATAACACTTAAGCGAAAATAACAAAAGTGACCATTGCGGTGTGAAATAATAATTTCACCCCTAAATCTTTGTACAACGCTTTACCCTACACACTTTTAACCAAAGCACATCATGAAGATCGGGCACATTAAAATTGCGAATTATTAAGCGAAATTAGCTCGTTAAGCATTACGCTACACACCAGGTTCCCTGATTGGATGCTACGATTTTAAAAACGTATATTTTAAAGTATATATTAATATATACAAATAAATTAAAACATATAGGAGAATGAGCAAAGATAAGAAAAAAATTATTACTCATCGTAAAGTGGTGAATCAAAAATATAATAAAAAAAGAGGGTGTCTAAACCAATTACCGCACCTCGCTCGTCAGAGCTCAATCGAGGACAAAAAACATTTATATGTGTGTAACGTCTAAACATGGAGGTGGGGATAAAATTAGTACCAAAGAATCAACATTATGAATTACAGACAGATTATAATTAAACTCAGTAACTATTCCTTCTGTTCACAAAGGGAAGACGGCTTAGGCTTAATATAAAGAGCCTCAAGCATACTTAAATGGAATCTGAATGTGCTCTGCTGGCTACTGTAGGACAAATCAGATTATTTATTAAGTGTTCCTTTTTTAAATATATTTTATAAAGAATTGTTGGAACTGCTAGGTAAACTTTATTTATTTGGGAAAGATATTAAAATAATCCGGAACTTATACTGCACACAGTTTGCATACGGATAGAAAATGAATTCAGTAAATACACAAGAAATAGAAATGGCGTAAGACAAGGATGTGTCTTCTCACTAGACTTATTCAACTTTTACAGTGAAGAGAATTAGGAGTCTTAGCAGGGTTCATTGACGTCCACAATCTTAAATACATTAGGTATGTAGATGACAAAGCGTTGACAAAAGACACGGAAAGGAAACTACAAGACCCCCTAAAGAAGGTAATAAAGAAAAGCAAGAAGAAAGGAGTAAATATCAATTTTAAGAAAATAAAATGTATGGTTGTCAACAAAAGGAATAGCCCAGGATGCGGACTATAAATTGGAGATACTAAAGTCAAGCAAGTACAAAAATTTAAATATGTAGGAAGTGTTTTAATAGAGGTCGGAAAATGAGACATCGAAATGCGAAGGCGCATTAGCATAGCAAAAGATGTCTAATAAAAGTTAAGCAAGGTATTAAGAAACAGGAAAAATTTGTTAGAAACAGAGAAAAGAGTACTGAACTGTTGTGCAATAACGGTTTTTCGATATGGCAGTGAATGCTGGACAATCTCTTCATAAATGAAAAAATAATTATAAAAATTCCTAATTTATTGCAGAATAGCTTAAAAGCCTCTCTGTCGGGCGGCATTTAAGCAAACTCCTGCGGAAGGATCTTCCTTGGGCCTTCATCACAATAGGTTGGAAAGAGTAGATGCGATAGGCAACAATAAACTACAGAACAGCTCAAAATTGATCACTGCATTTTATTATTGCATTAATATTTAAGCTTACCTTTTAAAAGTTCAACGATAATTCTTCTGCCGCTACTTAATTTAAAGACAATTTGATGTATGTAGGTCCTTACTTTCCGTGCAAACAATTATTTTATTTCATGGGTGACTTTCGCTGGATTTCGCAATTAATTTCGATTATTTCCAAATTTATTTCCAAGTTATAATAATTTTTATCATACAAAAAATTCGTTGCAAAAAAAAAAAAAAACATAAAAAATCGCCGAAAACAATCGTAGGAATGAAAATTTGGGAATCGAAAATTTCAGGATTGCTGGTTCGGTTCCGACAGACATTTTCGCATTTATTATATAGATGAGATATTTAAATGTTAGAGAGTGGTTTCCATTTAATTGAAAATCGTGACACATAGATATTTTGCATTTATTATATAGAAGAATATGAGATATTTAAAAGTAAGAGAGTTGTATCCCTTTCATAAAAAAAACTGTCACTCAGACATTTTCGCATTTATTATAGATTTGTAACTCAATGCACGAAATTCATTATATGATTCAGTTTATGGCTATTATTTACATCTTAGGCCTAATTCTGCTGTGACTTTTTCAACATCAATATATATATATATATATATATATATATATATACACACACATATATATATATATATAGAGAGAGAGAGAGAGGGGGGGAGAGATTTTCAACATCAATATATATATATATATATATATATATATATATATAATGTACGCTACAATATTTCATCCATGCGCCGTGCACGCTGCTGCAGGCCTCATTTTTTAAAAATCTTTTCACCCCACGCAAGATAATAAAGCCACTAAGACATAAGAGAGTTAAAGAAAAAACATTATTAAGATTAGAGGCCATTAAAAAAAAATTAAACGGACAGAATATGACGATTGACATTGCATTTAAATTTTTATTTATATTTGATAATAGATTCTAAAGTTCAGAATTCGAGTGAAAATTTTATAAACTTAATCTTATCTATATAAATTTTGTAAACTTAAACTTATCTATATAATTTAAAAAAAAAACAAACCTTTTCGTTCCTCTCTTAGTTTCAAATTAACACTTCATTCTTCATATGACCCCAATTTAATATCATAAGGTTAATATCCGGGTTTAATTTTATAAAACCTCTTCCCTTTAAGGCTTTTACCCTGCCCTGATCACCTCCTCGTGCCTTTCGTCTGACTGAAACATTGAAATGGATAAATTCTGTATAAATTTTCGACAACTGTCACAGTTACATTTCTAATTCCGACACGAACTCAGTTTATATACCGGGGTTGAATAAGACTATTCCCCATATGAGGTAATTTTGGATTTTATTGTGTAATATCTATCTATCTATCTATCTATCTATCTATCTATCTATCTATCTATCTATATGGGCAAATAGCAGGACAGACTGGGTCTTATGTTTCCTGTTCAGGATTGAGTTTCCTGTTCCTTTGAAAGCCTGTTTATTTTCTTTCACTCCCAGTAGCCCCTTGCGTTTTAGTGGCATTATTACCTTGCTTGGAGTGAATTGAGTTAAAAAAAAAAAAAAAAAAAAAAAAAAAAAAGAAAAAGACTAACTTGATAAGTTTCACTTTACGGTAAGCGCCCAGTACGCGGTACACGAGAGTAAGCACAAATGGCCTTATTAATTGACAGAATTTCCTTGCTTACGAGATAGACAGTTGGAAAAGATATTAGGATGGCGTCTGATAGAGAAAGAGTGCGAAAGAGAGATAGAGACCATAAACGGAGTGGGGGCATAGTCTTTAAAAAAACTTCTTTTTTTCCCCCTCTTTTAACATTTGTAGGCTTCTGAATGCAATAAATAAATAAATCAAGTAAAATAAAAAGAAAAGTAAATGAAAAGAAAGAAACGAATCATTGTATGAAGTGCTTGACGGTAAATGTGTTGGTATCAATGGGTGTAAGTGTGTTTTTCGTTTTTGACCCCATTTTTCTTTTTTTTTCTTTCATTGTGCTGATTTTCCCATTGTGATCTTCTTAGATAGGAATCTCAGATGAAAACATGTACAAAATAAATAAATAAATAAAAATAACTGGTAACGGGGCGATTGTAGCGTTTTTGTAGAAGAAAAAAAAAGAAACAAAAAAAGTGGGGCCAGTATTAACAGAGGCGAAGGGAAACGGTAGAAACTGGATTGAGGCATCAGAAATGAACAAAGACTTTTTCTCCTGAAAATGTTCCCTTTTTTTTTCATGTTGTTAAATCTTTAATGACCAAAGACTACATAAGGTACCTGTCTCAAGAAATTTGGAACCAGGTAATGTCGGTAGATGCTTATCTCGAAATTGGATAGCACAAGAAAGAAACGCCAGGGATTTAGGTGTGAGCTCTTAAAGAAAAACTAAACGCCTACTCCATATTATATATATATATATATATATATATATATATATATATATATATATATATATATATATATATATATATATATAATGTTAGTTTACCCATGCTGTAAAAAATGACGGAATATTTTGTTACGTTCTAACTATTATTAGAAAGTTTTTGCACGTGGAGTCTTTAAATATAATTTCCAATTTATTAATATGTAGTTCTAGTGGGGATCAGCTTATTATTTCAGAACAATAGAATACTGTTCCCCAACTTTGTATCCAGTGGAACCTTTTTTTTTTTCAGTAATGACTGTTTTTATGATGCCATAAAATATGACAGCATATTTTCTTAAATCCTTCCTATTTTAAAGTGTTTCGCACATATGAATCTTTAAATATATTTTCCCGTTATTAATACGTAGTTATTCTGGTGGAGATCAGTTTATCACTTCAAAACACAAGTAAACCGACCCTCATCTTTGTGCCCATTCGAATATTATATTCATATTACCTTATCCACGGTGCCAAAAACGATGATATATTTTGTTAATCCCTTATTTTCATTTACATTGTTTTATGTATTCTTTAAATATATATTTCCATTTATTATTACTGTGCTCTGTTTGTTCATAGTATCGGTCATTTCACTTTCCGATTTCCCTTGAACATAGGCATAATGACAAGCGTCGCAAGGGAGATAACTATAGCAAAAAGCTACAGACATTAAAGATAAAAAAATTAGTGTATTATATTGTAATATATTAGGGAGTGCCAAAATGGGTTCCTTTTTTCTAAATTTACCCCCCCAAAAAAAAAACAAACAAAACAGCAATATTACCCTTGTTTTTAAAAATCAGGTAATCATCCAATTTAAATGAATTTTAGCACGTATTTATTAATGAATAAATTGTATATGTGTACTGAATATGTTATTTTATTGGATGATTCTCTTTATTTCCGAGTAATTTCCAGAAATTTCAATAAAATCTTATAATTATCTGGTATTTTCAGAGTTGAAGAATATGTTATACCCGTCTCGAACTTTATGATTTTATTGCTAAGCTCAAAGTAGGAGTAGTCCAGACTAAGTTGGAGAGGAATATATTATTTCATTGTTTTATTTCAAGCTCAGTCAAATTGTATGTTGGTGTGCATGTGCATTGCACAAGTATAGATAAGTCACTCATGCACAACAAAAACATACATTACATACATGCATGCAAGTCCATACGTTGACAGTGTATGACAGACGGGGTATCAGCCATTCTTTTAGATTTTGAGCCAAAATTTTTTTCCGACATTTTTTCTGATTGACATGCGCAATGAAGATTTGAGATGAAGCGTTTTCATTAAATCGCCCATTATTCAGTATCTTCATCAACTCAGCTTTTATAACGTTTTAGCTCATTAGTGTATTTTGAATCCAGTGGATTTAGACGATACCGATAACTAATGTTTGTCATATCGGTGAGGATCCTACAACTTAACAAGTTTATAAAACCGAAAAACGGGTCGGATTTAGTTAATGCGTGTCCTGTATTATAAACTAAAGCGGCCTGTGGAAAATGAAATAAAACCAATAAAAAAAATAATAACGAATAAAAAATTAATTTTTCCATTATGCAAATTATAAAGAAACTGGAAAGAGTTTCCGACCACGTGTGAGATTTTATGACTCCACTTCCGGAAAGGAGTGAATCTTTCTCTTTCCACTTTTCAACGAGATCGTTAGGACGTGTTTTCAGCAGCCCTATTCATGAAATAGAGATTCGGTCATCCCAAATCAGCGAGAGGCTGACTTGAGCTCGACCATGTTTACCCGTTCTTATCCTTACTTCCCATAAATTATTTCTGAGCCAAAAAGGAAAACAGATATACTCAAGAGACATTTAACTTTGTTTCAATACAGTCAACATAAAAGAAACAAACGTCCATAGCAGAAACTCAAGATTTTTGTATCCTTCTTCTATCTTTGTTTATATTTTGAACAAGCATCTTTACTTAAAAAACACCCACAAGCTTGTTAACGTCTACAGAGCCTAAATTAAAAAAAAATGCACATAAACATTAAATCATAAAAGATTTATTAGCACAATGACCCAGCAAACAAAATGACGTTGCTAAAATGTTTCTGTAACATTTACATACAAAAAAAAGTTTTTGTAGGTACCCCAAAATGCGCACGCAACGTTACCTTGTAGCGTTGCAAATACATTACCGTGTAACGTGCCAGGTTCTCCACAGAAAAATGGATAGTAAATTCCAGGGAGATATCAAAACGTTCATTCATCATCTAAATTAGTGATTATTAATTAAAAAAGAAATATGAAAACAAATTTTATATCTTCTATACATACTGTTAAGTGAAGAAAAAGTATTCTGATGTTATAACTGACCAGTGAAGAATTTTTCATTTACAGCACATCAGAAAGTTACCATAACGTTGTGAAAACTTTGGGGATAAGTTTGAGGCCTGGAAAATTGATTGCAACGTTATAATAAAGTCATCACAATGTTACATATCCTCCAACCAAAATACAATGTATCTGTAACATTGCAAGAAGATTCTCTGTTAGCTAGTATTGAGATATAAAACAGGTAAATATTTAACTTCTGCCAACATGATAAGCAACCCCCAAATAAGATGCAAATGATTCTAACTAGATATTTGAGTAGGCTTAACAGCCTCGATATAATGTTACCTGAAATGATGAATAATTAAAGATGGAGCTCCTTCAACATGTAAATATATACATGTTACCATAACGTTGTAAAAAACATTATGGATGAGCAGTCAATTTGGGGTCAGGAAAATAATTGATAGCAGTAAAGTCGTCACAATGTCACATATCCTCCAACCAAAATACAATGCGTCTGTAACATTGAAAGAACATTATCTGTTAGCTGGTTTTGAGATATAAAACAGGTAAATATTTAACTTCTGTCGACATGATAATCAAACCTTCCAAAATATGAAGCAAATGATTCTAACTAGATATTTGAGTAGATTTAACAGCCTTAATATAATGTTATCTGGAATTATGAATAATTAAAGATGCAGTTCCTTCAACATGTAACATTGTAAGATGCCATTTCACCAAACAGCTTGAGAGTACCGTAATCTTCTGCGTATAGATCGTTGGTAAGTTATAAGATCCAGTGGGGATTCTTTTTTGTTTCTGTTTTCTCTTATATGGAGTTATTTTTCATTCTAACAGTGACTGCTTAGTGAGATGCTATAATCTCTCTATAATATATTTGCATGCTTTGAGAAACCAATTTCACTGAACAATTTTTCTCACACATATTTCTAGTTTTCATAATATTTCTTCGTTGGAAACATACCAGAATCAAAGTAAATACAGTAATTTTTTGTGTATAAATCACTAGTGAGTATAAGACGCAGTTTAAAAAGCAGAGAAACTTCCAGGGGAAAAAAAGCTCATTTTCATGTATAAAACACCCCTGATTTTAGAGCAAAGAAAATGATCAAAGCTTAGGAAAAAGGAAAAGAAATAATGAAAGAAAAGGGACATTTTGTTTAATTTTGTGATTATTTATTCGTAAGCATTTGATAATGACTCTTGGGATATAAGGCAACTAAATTGCCAATAGATATTGAGAAAATAAATCGAAATAAAATTGAATAAATATTAACTTGTTTGTTTCTATGACAATTTGAGGTATTTCTTTCGAAATTATTTGTGTACTCCTGAAAAGAGCTGTTTATAGTCCTGAAAAGTTCTGTTTGAGAGAAATAGAGGTCATTTTTCTGTGCTCAGGGGCATCAGAGATCTGTGAATGGAATGTCGGCCTCGTCAAACCCTTCAAAATTGCCTTCGTCGTCGAACCCGTAGAACTGATCGAATTCTTTCTCTGACAGTTTGGGGTACAGATCTTTGTTGTGGGTATCGTCGGCGTCGTCACTGTTGGTATCTTGTGGTACCTCTGTTGACCCCCCGTTCCTGTATGAATTCCTCGTAGAGGATGTTATCTTCAGCGCCGCTGAGCTTGTTCGAGATGCATCATTTCTTGACAATAACAGCGGCGTCGAAAACTTCTCAGGCGTCGACCATCCACTTGCACATGTCTTCAAGCTCTGATTTTCTCATTCTGTCATCCGATGTGTTGGCGTGAATTATTTCCCTTTGTTGCAATACGTCTCCGATGAACAAATAAATCCAATTTGTCCACATTTTGTCCGTTTTGAGTTCTGGAAAAAAACAAACAGATTGTGTTATACATTAATGTATAAGACGCAGCAGACTTTTGAACACGATTCTGGATGAAAACATCTACATCTTATACATAGGATTACGGTATTTAATAATTTACTCTAAAAAATATGGGACCTATAGCATATGCCACAATTGCTTCTGTCAAAATCATCCTCGAAAGTGTTGTTGTGAATACGAGACTTTAGCATTAAATACTATAAACAATGACCTTAGCTGTGTTTGCCGTTTCACGTTATTATTCCCATTGAGCGAGAGAATAGCACGCCAAAAAAGTGATGCTGGGGTACAAATATAAAGATCCCAATGTAGCCATCATGACACCCAGTCTGATAAGGCTCACAGCCAAATGTGCACGATATGGTTAAAGCGTATAAACTTGCAAGTGGGACCCAGTTAGAAACACCTTCCTCTCAGACGGTTTCCTATTGAGAATGTTCCTTTGTAACTTACAAGTCGCTTTGGCTGCCTCGCCCTTCAAACTTAAAAGCAACAATGCTCTCGACACCCACTTATGAACAGAGATGCACAGCTCGTCAACTCCTCGGGAACATACCCAAGTAGTTAAGATCAAGCGATTGTCACGTAAATCTGTGGTACTGAACGAGATATTTATCAAAGCCCATCTTAATTTTACCATGACAAAACATGTACATATTGAGACTGTCAATTAATTAAGATCATAAGCCATGAGAGCCAGGCCTGATGCAGCATCGGAGGCTTTCTTCTTCTTCTTCTTCTTCTTCTTATTATTATTATTATTATTATTATTATTATTATTGTAGTAGTAGTAGTGGTAGTTGTAGTATTAGTATTCTGTCAAAACTTGTTAACACTTCCAATGAATTAAAATAATTAAAAAAAAACAAATAATAAAATAATATAATAAAAATAAAATAAAAATAGTCGTGTGACATAGCATCAGGGGGTTTATTATTATTATTATTATTATTAGTAGTAGTAGTAGTAGTATTATTAGTAGTAGTATTGATATCATCATCGTCATCATTATTATTATCATCATCATCATCATTATTATTTGTAATAGTAGTGTTAGTAGTAGTAGTAGTAATTTTAAGTAGTAAACTGTCAATTAAGATCAGAGGCCATGAGAGACAGGATCAGCGTATTTCAGAAACCGTGATAGTCGTGCCTGGTATAGCTTCGGGCTGTTTATCATCATCATCATTATTAGTGGTAGTAGTATTTTTAAAATAATTTCACCCTAAGCAAGGCAATAAAGATGAAAGGGTTACTGACCATGAGAGATTATGAGAAAAAGAAAAACATTATTAAGGAGAGAGAACAATAAATAAACAGGAATTAAGAAGGCAGACGATAACGATTGACATTGCATTTAAAATTTTGAAGATCAAACTTGACTGGAAAGCAAGAAGCTGGAAGAGAGTTCAACAAGCGAGGTGCGGAAGAAGAAACTGTTAACATAAAACTTACGGTTGCATCGAGCTATATCTATTGTAAAATGATGAGCGAATTAGAAGTCCTACCAGGATTCATTATTGGGGGGGGGTCACAATCTTAACAACATAAGATAAAGCATTGTTGATAGCAAACACAAAAAGGAAACTACAAGAACTCCTACAAAAGGTAGGGAAAGAAAGTGAAAAGAAAGGAGTAAATATGAAATGTGAAAAGAAAGGAGTAAATATGAAATGTGAAAAGAAAGGAGTAAATATGAAATGTGAAAAGAAAGGAGTAAATATGAAATGTGAAAAGAAAGGAGTAAATATGAAATGTGAAAAGAAAGGAGTAAATATCAATTGCAAGAAGACAGAATGCGTGGTTGTTAGCAAAAGGAACAACCTAACATACAAATTACAAATTGGAAATACCAAAATCAAACAAGTACAGCAATTTAAATATCTGGGAAGTGTTTTAACAGTAGACAAAAAGAACGACACTTAAATCCAGAGACACACTGGAATAGCGAAAGATGCTAAGCAAAGTATTAAGAAACAGGAAATTTTCGTTAGAAACAAAGAAACGAGTGCTGAATTGTTACGTAATATCAATCCTATTATATGGCAGTGAATGCTGGACAGTTTCCTCACAGATAAATGGACTTGAAGCAACAGAAATATGTTTTACAGAAGGGTGCTGAGAATATCATGACCCGAACATGTGAGCAACGACAAAGTTTTAAAAATTGAAACAAAAAGGACACTTATACTTAACAGTGATAACTGGAATTTTTAGGGTACTTAACGAGGAAAGAGGGCTTGGAAAATCTGATATACACAGGATAGATTGAAGGCAAGAGGGGCGGAGGAAAACAACGTATAACAAGCGAGCTTGAGTAAATGGATGAGGGAACAAGGTTTAGGAGAAATGACAAAAAGACAAAATTTATTAAGAGCTACAAAGAACAGGAAATTGTGGAGAACCATGATCGCCTACGCCCTGAGGGGACATGGCACATAAAGAAGAAAGCTCTCTTTCTTTTACATGTCTCTCTAATCCATCAATGTACTTTTGTTCATAAATATACTGCTGGAAATAACGAGTATATAAAGACTTATGCTTATGTTATAAATTTCTAATGCACATAATGAGGAAATGGGGCTTGGAAAATTTGATACTCACAGGATAGATTGAAAACAACGCATAACCTATCTAGCGAACTGGAGTACATGGATAGCGGAACAGGTTTTAAATAAAAAGACAAAATTTGTTAAGAGCTACAAAATGACAGGAAATTGTGGAGAGCCACATAGGAGAAAAGGAATCAGAGTTTTTAAATGTTCTGTTTAGCAAAGATCATTGAAATGAAATGTTTGCATTTTAACTTCTCAAACTCGTTTTTTAAAACAAATTCTTATACTTAACAATTTGGAAAAAGTGAGTCTTATTAAAGTGTCAATGTTTCTCTGAGCATTCAATTAACAGAATGTTTGTTATTGAATTGTTTATTAATTTAAAGTGTCTCTGGAAGAGTAAAATTCGTTTTCGTGTGGTAATGATGTTATGTATTGAAAATACATTTGCTAGACACGTGCCGTAATGTTGTGTGGAATGGGAATTTTTGTACTGATAGACATCGACCGCTGAGGATGCCAATGTACTGACTTTTCTGTACTTCGTTTATCTCTCACATCCAAGAGAGCTTTTTGAAATAGACAACCGTGTGTTCTCATTGGTCTAAAAATGCGTTTTCCTGATTGGCTGGAATGTTTTGAATTTTCTTTGAATTTATTTTAGACGGTAATATTATAGTTTCTGTGAGCTGATTGTTTGAATATATACACTGTATTATACAAGTATAAACAGTACACCCCAGACTGCAAGTGGAACTCATACACAATCGATTGCTAAAGATGTTAGAAAAATGGTCGGGTCATTCTGTCGCTTCTGGAAGTACCTAACTTCTTTTGTTATGCTTTATATTTACAAGAGTCAGCTTAGGCCACAGATAGCGTATTGCTGCCATATCTGGACTGAAGCTGTTCAATCCTCACTTTCCAGTCTTGATAGACCCTCTTTCACGCTTCATCCTTACAAGAGTCAGATTAGACCTAAAATGGAGTATTGCTACCACATATAGACTGGGGCTATTCAATCCTCAGCTCCCAACCTTGATAAAGTCCATCTGCCATGCTTCATCCATATAAGAGTCTGATTAAACCAAAAATAGATTATTACTGCCATATCTAGATTGAGCTGTTTCAATCCTCATCTTCTAGCTTTGATAAAGTCCTCTGTCACGCTTCATCCTTACAAGAGTTAGATTAGATCAAAAATAGATTATTGCTGTTATATCTGGATTGGAGCTATTCAATCCCCGCTTTCCAGTCTGTTGAGTTCAAAATCGTTTACGTGGTTTTGTCGGGGAAGACTTATTCCCCACTCTACGGCCTCTTTCCCACAGACGCAACCTTTCAAACTTATCGCTACTCTATCGCTATTTCCATGGCAAATGTTCAATTGAGCTCCATTTTTTCTACCAGTTCAGACCTTTACAGCTAGGATACGCCATGCCACATCCACGAAGTCGAGTCATCCTCATTTGTTTCCCGTTCGAAATATAAGGGGAAAGTTACAGGTAGACAGCCTTTTCTCAAGGACTGCCACTGTAGAACAGACTGCTGAGTCGGTGCTTCTCAGAACATTTAAATCTTGATCTTTTCGAGTCAAGTGCCAATTACTATTTATAATCCTTATTCTCATAATCTTTTCTATTCATATCACACACTTTATTTATCATTACCATTCCAATTGTAACCTTCTATCTTGAGTAGCTCTCGAGCTTTCTATTGTGTGAAATGTTGTAAAAAATAGTAAAACCCGTTAAACAAAAATACAAATAACAGATGATTAAAAAGTTAAGAATAGGCATAATAGCTCTATTACGTCAGTTATACATTCATTATACCATTCACATTAACAGTTATACATTCATTATACCATTCACATTAACAGTTATACATTCATTATACATTCACATTAACAGTTATACATTCATTATACCATTCACATTCACAGTTATACATTCATTATACCATTCACATTCACAGTTATACATTCATTATACCATTCACATTCACAGTTATACATTCATTATACCATTCACATTCTTCCTCTGTTTTCAATTCATTTCTATAGTAAAACCGTTAGCAACGCATTTACATCGCACAAACAATTGCCACTAACCCTAGCATGAATTCTTGATTTCTTTTTATCCAATTATTTGGTTTGTTTAAAAGGCATATCAACTCCTTACGGGTCATTTAATACTGAAATTTGATTTTCTTGAGAGCTTTGGCAATTTCTTTTTCAAAAAGTGTATTACTCGTTTTTTTTTTTTTTTTTTTTTACTATGAAAATGTATTGCTAGTATTCTCACGACAAAAATGTATTTTTATACATTCATAATGTTTTGACCCAAGTTTTGTGGTTTTCTATTTGCCCATAGCTGGGGCCCTAATGGGTACTACCACCCCGGGTCAGGGTAGACCTGGGAACAACAGCAATTAAGAGGTGCTTCCACGCTCCTCAAAATCTCCTGATCACAGGTTTTGCTGCCGGATGTAGTTTATCGTCATACCCAGGACGATTATCCAGCTGTCATGGAATGATATACAAATTGAGTTATGATACTGAATCCAACAAATCTTAAAATAAATTGTGAAATTCAGAATTTAATTTTCTCTCTACTGCAAGAAAGAAGTACAAATTTTTTTTGACAGAAAAGAAATCTCGACAAAAATAGAATTAATAGAATAGCTGTGAGGGAGTTATTAATAGGTTTTTATAAGAAAAGACAAAAACGTATCTTCATTTTCTATGTGTCTTGGGTGATCACGGCTCTCCACAACTACCTATCCTTTGTACCTCTTAGCAATATTTGTCTTTTTACTATCTCTCTCACGCATTGTTATGCATTTACACATGCTCATTAGGTATACTTGTTTTTCCTTCTCTGTCCTTCTTGCCTTCAATATGTCTTGTGAGTGTCAAGTTTTCTAATCTCTCTTTCCTCATTATGTATCCTAGAAATTTCAGCTGTCTCCTTCTGATTGTAAGTATAAGCGCTGCTTTGTGGAACCGACTACTAAGAGGGCGTTTCTTCGATCACTACAATGTTAAAGTCAAGGGCCAACAGTTATCTTCCCCACATATCACTATAAACCATGCCTCTTATTTTGCAACCCCTTACCTCGAGTGACTAACAGAACAAGGAGTCTTTTACAACGTAAACGTCATTGTAAAAAAAAAAAAAGGAAAAAAAAATAACCGTCTCTTTATTTCCGTATTCCTTAAAATATCCCCGTTACTCACATGTTCCGTCCATAGTATTCTCAGCATCCTTCTGTAGTACTGCATCTCTGCTGCTTCCACTCTTCTCCTTATCTGTGAGGAAATTGACCAGCATTTATGGCCATATAAAAGGACTGATATTAAATAGCGGTTGCGCACTCTTTTCTTTATTTCTAAAGTTTTTCCTGACTTTTAATACGTTTTCCGCTATCCCAATTCGTTTCTGGATTTTAGTGTCACATTTCTAGTCCTTCCCAGTTATTTAGATTTTCTTACTTGCTTGGTTTTGACATCACCAATTCGTAGCTCACATCTTGGGTTGTTCCTCTTACTGACAACCATGCATTTTGTCTTCTTACAATTGATAATTAGTCTTTTCTTTTCCGCCCTCCTTTGCTGCCTTTTCTTTTTCTCTTTTAGGGTTCAAATATTGCCAACGCTAAAATACACCACGGATATTATTGGTATTTCAATTTCCAACGCTTCTTTATTATTTTTTCGTATTATATAATTAATATTTTCAATGACTTAATGTTTTGTGGTATTTCCGTCATAAATCCTAACTGTTATTTGCAGAGATAAATAACAATAATAATAATAATAATAATAATAATAATAATGATAATAATAATAAAATGATTGACGTAACTCTTCCAATATTTTTTAACTGTTAAGAAAAGAGCGCGATTTAAAAAAAAAAAAAGGAAAGAAAAAAGAATTTTCAAGTATAATCTACAAAAAATTATGTCTTTATACAAACGTTGCTTGTCTTGTAAAGTAAAAAACTGTTGTATTCTGGTAATGAACGCTTTACATTTGGCGAAGCGTTCATTACATCAGTAACAACAGAGGCTGAAATTTTTTTTAGATTGAAAAGAACCGGAATCAGGAAAAAAAAAAGCATCACACATAATGAAAAAAACCATACAGACAAATACTGTGAAGATAATTTTAGAAATGTAGATTTATACAGCTTTATACTTGAAAATATTTTTTTTAAATATAACTTGAAGACCGACATTCTGTTGAAATATTGTTTAACGTTGTCAAACTTTGTTTTTTTTTTCTTTTCTTAAATAGCGCACCTTAGAAGTGAATTATCTTCTCTTAATAATAATAATAATAATAATAATAATAATAATAAACTAATCCAGACCTGGTTAAACCGGAGATAGGGCCTGTAACAATTTTATGGGACTTAAAGAACAAGAGTTAGAACAATACAAATAAAACACAGACCGAACAATTAAAGCTAAATCCTTGGAAATCTCAGGAATATCGTTATTAGAGACCGCAAACAAAAAATTGCCCCCTTATTGATATGATAGTCCCTGTAGACTGCAATGTATCTTTGAAGAGCTTCAAAAAGCTATCAAAATACAAGGACCTTGAAATCGAAATATCAAAAATGCGGCACATGACAACACCAACATTTCCTGTTGTATTTGGAGCCCTCAGATTGATTGGAAAAGATTTCAATAGAGTCATTGAAGGGATTCCTAGAAGCACATGCCTTAAAAGAAATACAAAAAATTGTTCTCACGAGTACAGCCCACACCTTATGAAGGGCTTTATCTATGTAGAATATGTGTGTGTGTGTGTTGTTGTTGTTTTTTTAATTACACAGTGGAAAATATCATGATGCCATTTTTGACCTTAGGTCTCTGGATGAGACCCGGAAAGAAATGAGTACACACCAGAAATCAAAGGAAATAAAATATTAATAATAATAATAATAATAATAATAATAATAATAATAATAATAATGACTCCCGATCTTAATTGACAGGTGTTAACATGTACACGTTTCATCAGATTACTACTACTACTACTACTACTACTACTACTAATAATGGTTTCTGGTTTTAATTGAATGGAGGTGTTTCGTCAGACTACTACTACATGCTCCAAATATGGCTGTCGTGGCTTCTTTTTATTAATTGAAGGTGTTAACAGGGACATGTTTTGTTTTTGTAAATTAAGATGGCGACAGTATCATATATTTACTGGGAGTGGTGGTAGATAATCATGGTCGGGTTTCGTGATTTTTTAAGCTTGACTGATGAAGCAGACCGATTGAAAGTTACATTTCAATACTTGGAATCGCCATCAATCTGAGACCACCTGTGCGAACTGGGTCAACAGACCTGAAGTTATTTCCAACTGCGCTCTACCTTCAAGGTTATATGCTGCTCTTATGAAAACCTCTCACCATATCGCAGACATTTGGCTGTGATACATGTCTCTGGTATACGATTATCAGATTGGATGTCATCATTGGTACATTGTGTATTTGTATCTCAGAATCACTTTGCTTGTTCTCTCAGTAATAATAATAAGAAGAAGCCATACATTTAGAATTAATAAAAATTGATACAATAATAAATACAAATTTGCTTACTTCTTTGGAGACATGTCTTTTAATAGCGCTAACATTTTTCTAAGATAAATGATGACAAACATCAAGCTAACTCAGCAAACAAAATGGCTTCCTGTAAATGTTTGCTTAAATGCAGAGCAAAGGGATTTAGAGATTGCTTACTTCTTGAAAGTTGCACGGCCATTTGTTGTCAAAGTTCACAAAGAGATGGAAGCTGTTGATTGGGATTCTACAGCAGTAGCCAAATGTAAAATCCCTACTAAGTGTCTCGCCATATTGCACACATTTGGCTGTGATACATATTCCCGGCATACCATTATCAGATTGGATATCATCATTGGTACATTGTGCTTTGTGTATTTGTATCTCAGAATCGCTTTGCTTGTTCACTCAGTAATAATAATAAGAAGCTATACATTTAGAATTAATAAAAATTGATGCAATAATAAATAAATACAGGTTTGCTCACTTCTTTAAGGACAGGTCCTTTAATAGCGCTAATATTTTTAAAACTTGTTCTGATTATCATTTCTTTTCAGATCAAGCTAACTCAGCAAATGAAAAGACACACTGTAATCGTTGCCTTAAAAGCAGAGCATAACGTTTTAGAGATGGTTCGCTTCATGAAAGTTGCACAATCGTTTGTCGTCTGAAACTGTCGGGGATTCTACAACAGTAAACAAAACGTAAAACACCTGCTAAGGCTCCTAATACCATCAGATAACCCAAATTTGTGGAAAGAAATTTGTCGGCAGAAAATTATCGATAAGGAACCCTAAATGTCAATAAATGCCATTGCTAAAGAGTCCAGGATTTCAAGGGATTCTATGGGAAGAATTATGCATGAGGACCATCGATACAAGTCATATGTGATGCGGAGAGGCCAATTCATGTTTGCATTGACAAGAGATAATCGTCATATCCAAGAAAAGAGCTTTTTGAGCAAGCTGAAACATAAAGAGCCTGAAATGCTTTGGGTTTTCTCGAATGAGAAAAGAAAATTCGATCAGGATCAAAAACGTCAGCCGAAGAAATGACAGATGATTATGCAGATACCCTAACGGTCATGCGCACAACGATTCTGGCAACTGTGATGGTTCTGAGAGTCGTGTGCAATGAGGGAGATGTCATACTTCCTCGTTTCTTTCCTCAGGAACAAAAGGTCATCCGAAGAAATGACAAATGATTATGCAGATACCCTAACGGTCATGCGCACAACGATTCTGGCAACTGTGATGGTTCTGGGAGTCGTGAGCAATGAGGGAGATGTCATACCTCCTCGTTTCTTTCCTCAGGATCAAAAGGTCATCCTAAGAAATGACAGATTATTATGCAGATACCCTAACGGACATGCGCACAACGATTCCGGCAACTCTGATGCTTCTGAGAGTCGTGTGCAATGAGGGAGATGTTATACCTCCTCGTTTCTTTTTTCAGGATCAAAAGGTCAGCCGAAGAAATGACAAATGATTATGCAGATATCCTAAAGGTCATGCGCACAACGATTCTGGCAGCTGTGATGGTTCTGGGAGTCGTGTGCAATGAGGGAGATGTCATACATCCTCGTTTCTTTCCTCAGGATAAAAAGGTCAGCCGAAGAATTGACAAATGATTATGCAGATACCCTAACGGACATGCGTACAACGATTCCGGCAACTGTGATGCTTCTGAGAGTCGTGTGCAATGAGGGAGATGTCATACCTCCTCGTTTCTTTCCTCAGGATCAAAAGCTCAGCCGAAGAAATGACAAATGATTATGCAGATACCCTAAGGGTCATGCGCACAACGATTCCGGCAACTGTGATGGTGCTGAGAGTCGTGTGCAATGAGGGAGATGTCATACCTCCTCGTTTCTTTCTTCAGGATCAAAAGGTCAGCCTAAGAAATGACAAATGATTATCCTGATACCCTAAGGGTCATGCGCACAACGATTCTGGCAACTGTGATGGTGCTGAGAGTCGTGTGCAATGAGAGAGATGTCATACCTCCTCGTTTCTTTCCTCAGGATCAAATGGTCAGCCGAAGAAATGACAAATGATTATGCAGATACCTTAACGGTCATGCGCACAACGATTCTGGCAACTGTGATAGTGCTGAGTGTCGTGTGCAATAAAGGAGATGTCATACCTCCTCGTTTCTTTCTTCAGGATCAAAAGGTCAGCCGAAGAAATGACAAATGATTATGCATATACCCTGACGGTCATGCGTAAAACGATTCTGGCAACTGTGATGGTTCTGAGAGTCGTGTGCAATGAGGGAGATGTCATACCTCCTCGTTTCTTTCCTCAGGATCAAAAGGTCAGCCGAAGAAATGAAAAATGATTATGCAGATACCCTAACGGTCATGCGCACAACGATTCTGGCAACTGTGATGGTGCTGAGTGTCGTGTGCAATGAGGGAGATGTCATATCTCCTTGTTTCTTTCTTCAGGATCAAAAGGTCAGCCGAAGAAATGACAAATGATTATGCAGATACCCTAACGGTCATGCGCATAACGATTCTGGCAACTGTGATGGTTCTGAGAGCCGTGTGCAATGAGGGAGATGTCATACCTCCTCGTTTCTTTCCTCAGGATCAAAAGGTCAGCCGAAGAAATGACAGATGATTATGCAGATACCCTAACGGACATGCGCACAACGATTCCGGCAACTCTGATGCTTCTGAGAGTCGTGTGCAATGAGGGAGATGTTATACCTCCTTGTTTCTTTCCCTCGACTCAAAAAGGTCAGCCGAAGAAATGACAAATGATTATGCAGATACCCTAACGGTCATGCGCACAACGATTCTGGCAACTGTGATAGTGCTGAGTGTCGTGTGCAATGAGGGAGATGTCATACCTCCTCGTTTCTTTCTTCAGGATCAAAAGGTCAGCCGAAGAAATGACAGATGATTATGCATATACCCTAACGGTCATGCGCACAACGATTCTGGCAACTGTGATGGTTCTGAGAGTCGTGTGCAATGAGGGAGATGTCATACCTCCTCGTTTCTTTCCTCAGGATCAAAAGGTCAGCCGAAGAAATGGCAGATGATTATGCAGATACTCTAACGGACATGCGCACAACGATTCCGGCAACTCTGATGCTTCTGAGAGTCGTGCAATGAGGGAGATGTTATACCTCCTTGTTTCTTTCCCTCGACTGCAAAAGGTCAGCCGAAGAAATGACAAATGATTATGCAGATACCCTAACGGTCATGCGCACAACGATTCCGGCAACTGAGATGGTGCTGAGTGTCGTGTGCAATGAGGGAGATGTCATACCTCCTCGTTTCTTTCCACAGGACCAAAAGGTCAGCCGAAGAAATGACAAATGATTATGCAGATACCCTAACGGTCATGCGCACAACGATTCTGGCAACTCTGATGCTTCTGAGAGTCGTGTGCAATGAGGGAGATGTCATACCTCCTCGTTTCTTTCCTCCGGATCAAAAGGTCAGCCGAAGAAATGACAAATGATTATGCAGATACCCTAACGGTCATGCGCACAACGATTCTGGCAACTGTGATGGTGCTGAGTGTCGTGTGCAATGAGGGAGATGTCATACCTCCACGTTTCTTTCTTCAGGATCAAAAGGTCAGCCGAAGAAATGACAAATGATTATGCAGATACCCTAACGGCCATGCGCACAACGATTCTGGCAACTGTGATAGTTCTGAGAGTCGTGTGCAATGAGGGAGATGTCATACCTCCTCGTTTCTTTCCTCAGGATCAAAAGGTCAGCCGAAGAAATGACAGATGATTATGCAGATACACTAACGGACATGCGCACAACGATTCCGGCAACTCTGATGCTTCTGAGAGTCGTGTGCAATGAGGGAGATGTTATACCTCCTTGTTTCTTTCCTCGGGATCAAAAGGTCAGCCGAAGAAATGACAAATGATTATGCAGATACCATAACGGTCATGCGCACAACGATTCTGGCAAATGTGATGGTGCTGAGTGTCGTGTGCAATGAGGGAGATGTCATACCTCCACCTTTCTTTCTTCAGGATCAAAAGGTCAGCCCAATAAATGACAAATGATTATGCATATACCCTAACGGTCATGCGCACAACGATTCTGGCAACTGTGATGGTTCTGAGAGTCGTGTGCAATGAGGGAGATGTCATACCTCCTCGTTTCTTTCCTCAGGATCAAAAGGTCAGCCAAAGAAATGACAAATGATTATGCAGATACCCTAAGGATCATGCGCACAACGATTCCGGCAACTGTGATGGTGCTGAGTGTCGTGTGCAATGAGGGAGATGTCATACCTCCTCGTTTCTTTCTTCAGGATCAAAAGGTCAGCCGAAGAAATGACAAATGATTATGCAGATACCCTAAGGTCCGGCATGCGCACAACGATTCCGGCAACTGTGATGGTGCTGAGTGTCGTGATGCAATGAGAGACATGTCATACCTCCTCCTTTCTTTCTTCAGGATCAAAAGGTCAAATAAAGAAATGACAAATGATTATGCAGATACCCCTATGGGTCATGCGCACAACGATTCTGGCAACTGTGATAGTGCTGAGTGTCGTGGACCAAAAAGGGTGCAATGAGGAGATGTCAACTCCTTGTTTTTTTTCTTCAGGATCAAAAGGTCAGCCGAAGAAATGACAAATGATTATGCAGATACCCTAAGGGTCATGCGCACAACGATTCTGGCAACTGTGATAGTGCTGAGTGTGGTGCTGTGCAATGAGGGAGATGTCATACCTCCTTGTTTCTTTCTTCAGGACCAAAAGGTCAGCCGAAGAAATGACAAATGATTATGCATATACCCTAACGGTCATGCGCACAACGATTCTGGCAACTGTGATGGTTCTGAGAGTCGTGTGCAATGAGGGAGATGTCATACCTCCTCGTTTCTTTCCTCAGGATCAAAAGGTCAGCCAAAGAAATGACAAATGATTATGCAGATACCCTAACGGACATGCGCACAACGATTCCGGCAACTCTGATGCTTCTGAGAGTCGTGTGCAATGAGGGAGATGTTATACCTCCTTGTTTCTTTCCTCGGGATCAAAAGGTCAGCCGAAGAAATGACAAATGATTATGCAGATACCCTAACGGTCATGCGCACAACGATTCTGGCAACTGTGATGGTGCTGAGTGTCGTGTGCAATGAGGGAGATGTCATACCTCCACCTTTCTTTCTTCAGGATCAAAAGGTCAGCCGAAGAAATGACAAATGATTATGCATATACCCTAACGGTCATGCGCACAACGATTCTGGCAACTGTGATGGTTCTGAGAGTCGTGTGCAATGAGGGAGATGTCATACCTCCTCGTTTCTTTCCTCAGGATCAAATGGTCAGCCAAAGAAATGACAAATGATTATGCAGATACCCTAAGGATCATGCGCACAACGATTCCGGCAACTGTGATGGTGCTGAGTGTCGTGTGCAATGAGGGAGATGTCATACCTCCTCGTTTCTTTTTCAGGATCAAAAGGTCAGCCGAAGAAATGACAAATGATTATGCAGATACCCTAAGGGTCATGCGCACAACGATTCCGGCAACTGTGATGGTGCTGAGTGTCGTGTGCAATGAGAGACATGTCATACCTCCTCGTTTCTTTCTTCAGGATCAAAAGGTCAGCCGAAGAAATGACAAATGATTATGCAGATACCCTAAGGGTCATGCGCACAACGATTCTGGCAACTGTGATAGTGCTGAGTGTCGTGTGCAATGAGGGAGATGTCATACCTCCTTGTTTCTTTCTTCAGGATCAAAAGGTCAGCCGAAGAAATGACAAATGATTATGCAGATACCCTAAGGGTCATGCGCACAACGATTCCGGCAACTGTGATGGTGCTGAGTGTCGTGTGCAATGAGAGACATGTCATACCTCCTCGTTTCTTTCTTCAGGATCAAAAGGTCAGCCGAAGAAATGACAAATGATTATGCAGATACCCTAAGGGTCATGTGCACAACGATTCTGGCAACTGTGATAGTGCTGAGTGTCGTGCAATGAGGGAGATGTCATACCTCCTTGTTTCTTTTTCTTCAGGATCAAAAGGTCAGCCGAAGAAATGACAAATGATTATGCAGATACCCTAAGGGTCATGCGCACAACGATTCCGGCAACTGTGATGGTGCTGAGTGTCGTGTGCAATGAGAGACATGTCATACATCCTCGTTTCTTTCTTCAGGATCAAAAGGTCAGCCGAAGAAATGACAAATGATTATGCAGATACCCTAAGGGTCATGCGCACAACGATTCTGGCAACTGTGATAGTGCTGAGTGTCGTGTGCAATGAGGGAGATGTCATACCTCCTTGTTTCTTTCTTCAGGATCAAAAGGTCAGCCGAAGAAATGACAAATGATTATGCAGATACCCTAACGGTCATGCGCACAACGATTCTGGCAACTGTGATGGTGCTGCGAGTCGTGTGCAATGAGGGAGATGTCATACTTCCTCGTTTCTTTCCTCAGGATCAAAAGGTCAGCCTAAGAAATGACAGATGATTATGCAGATACCCTAACGGACATGCGCACAACGATTCCGGCAACTCTGATGCTTCTGAGAGTCGTGTGCAATGAGGGAGATGTTATACCTCCTTGTTTCTTTCCTCAGGATCAAAAGGTCAGCCGAAGAAATGACAAATGATTATGCAGATACCCTAACGGTCATGCGCACAACGATTCTGGCAACTGTGATGGTTCTGAGAGTCGTGTGCAATGAGGGAGATGTCATACCTCCTCGTTTCTTTCCTCAGGATCAAAAGGTCAGCCGAAGAAATGACAAATGATTATGCAGATACCCTAACGGTCATGCGCACAACGATACCGGCAACTGTGATGGTGCTGAGTGTCGTGTGCAATCAGGGAGATGTCATACCTCCTCGTTTCTTTCTTCAGGATCAAAAGGTCAGCCGAAGAAATGACAAATGATTATGCATATACACTAACGGTCATGCGCACAACGATTCTGGCAACTGTGATGGTTCTGAGAGTCGTGTGCAATGAGGGAGATGTCATACCTCCTCGTTTCTTTCCCCAGGATCTAAAGGTCAGCCTAAGAAATGACAGATGATTATGCATATACCCTAACGGACATGCGCACAACGATTCTGGCAACTCTGATGCTTCTGAGAGTCGTGTGCAATGAGGGAGATGTCATACCTCCTCGTTTCTTTCCTCAGGATCAAAAAGGTCAGCCGAAGAAATGACAAATGATTATGCAGATACCCTAACGGTCATGCGCACAACGATTCCGGCAACTGTGATGCTTCTGAGAGTCGTGAGCAATGAGGGAGATGTCATACCTCCTCGTTTCTTTCCTCAGGATCAAAAGGTCATCCGTAGAAATGACAGATGATTATGCAGATACCCTAGTCGAGAGAGAAGTCAATTAATGCTTTCGTAAAACTATAAAATCTCTTAACTCCGCCATAACTAGCACTTTGTCCAAAATAAAGATCACGTGACTCGTGTATGCCATCGTTTCTGACCTCGTATTGAAGCAATCATCGATGCTAACGACAAATTAATTAAGGTGATGCATCAAGAACAGTTTTAAGATTATTCAGGCCAATTTTATCTCAATATAGCTTTTCTTTAATGACATACAATTTTTACCGAATTCATGCAAATGTCCTCAAATAATTTAGCAAACCTGTATATCGCTGAGAATCTAATGCCTTCTTATTATGTTGACCTATGACACCATAGGTGAACGTTCATGTGATGACAATATACAGACTGAACCCTCCCACTAATTAAAGATATGTATTGCCTTGTTACAAGTAGCAGATGTGCTGTAGTTTGGTATAATGGCGTCCGACATGAAAGTGTAAACGAAGGTGTCACTAAATTCGTTCATGCGGCAAAATTGCACTAAATGACATTCATCGATGCTTCTAGAACGCTTACGTAGATCAATCAATGGATGTGAGTATAGTTAGGCGACAGGTAATACATTTCAGCGAAAGAAAATGGGTCTCGCGAAAGTACGTGCGTCATAAGAAGACTTTTGTTCATCGCTGGAGAAAACGCATACGCAATATTGATGGCTATGTAGGAAAATAACGTTTTGTAGCTGAAAGCTTGCTCAATCCACAGTGTTATCATGCTCTCTGTATCTGTTGTGGTCTTTGAGAAAATAAATAGCGGGTATTCATTCGAAGCAATCGGTGTACATGCGGGCGATTTTTCTAAGGAATTAATGGATTTTATTTATAATCCGACATGGGAAATTATTTTACAGTAAAACAGCATTGGAAATTATTTTACTTTAGAATTGAAAAGGAAACTGTTTTATAAGGAAATTGAATTGGAAATTATCTCTATAAAAGCAGGATGTGTGTGTGTGTGTGTGTGTGTGTGTGTGTGTGTGTGCGTGCGTGCGTGTGTGTGTGTGTGTGTGTGCGTGTGTGTGTGTGTGTGTGCGTGTGTAACGAATGCACGGCCGCAATTTTCGACGGATTTGCACCAAGATTTACATGCACATGCTCCAAGTTAGTGGAAAGGCCAAGACTGACTTTGCATTTCCCAACTCCCATAGATACTGGAAATAATCGATTTTTCCATGCTTCTACGGCAGTTTTCATGCAGTTTTTTTTTGTACTGGCCAGAGTGAGAGCCTATAGCTGGCTGCCATGAATAGGCAGGAAGATTCTATTGGCCAGCATGAGAGCCAACAGCTGACTGACATGAATGTTAACTAGCATGCTAGTATGCAAAAAAATCGATAGCTGCATTTGTCACAAGTGGGAAAAATTTAAATCTGCATGGCACTTTACTCCAATTGGCTCATTCGCTTGCTTAAACTCAACGTTGATTCTGATTCCGAAGAACTGGATTGAGTGTGAAAAAGTATTTGTTGTTAACATTCTTTTTTCATTCAGTTTTTTCAGTTACGAGTCCTTTTTTAAAGCTGATTGTTTTGTGTTCATTTTGTTTTGTTCTTTTTTCGTAACAGATTTAATGTTTAGTATAGAGCTTAGAAAAAATTTGCAGTGTGAGATAGCCAAGAAGTAAGGCATGTAGCAACATCAGCACGGCGAAGGGCACTTTTTTAAAGGCAAGGAAGGGCAAAAATATTTTAAGTCAAGTGATAGCGATTGCTGTATGAGTCGTACGATTTTTGAATCAAGCACGGGCAACGCCGGGTCATGCTGCTAGTTTAACTATAAAATTACGTTACGAATTGTTTTACTAAGCATTAGAAATTATTTAACTGTAGAAATGCATCGGAAATTATTTGAATTGAATATTACGGCAATGTTTAACCTACGTTGTTGCAAAAACAAAAACCAAAATGGATGGCTATTGTCGGTTATTATTAAATCTTTATAAAAGGTAAATAAAAGCGATAGCAAAGATAGTGTGAAGCCAGAAATGCTGTCAGTCAGTTGAAGTCTGAAAGAAGGGACATTTAAGGCAAGCAGTCTTTGCAATAAAGTGCTTGAAACCAGAGATTAGAGAATTAATGCGATTAATACAAGTACTCCGACTCGTAAACGAACCTATTTGTAATCGTTCGGTCCACTCGTCAGGAACTATCAGCAATTATCAGTCGATTTTCTCATTTTCGTTATTTTTATATTAAGTTAAAGAAAAACCATTTTTCCGCTTTTTATTGGTGCAAGGTTGATTTTCTTCTTCCTTGTGTGTATGCGCGTGTGTGTATGTGTGCGTGTACGCCTGTACGTGTGCACATGCATACACGTACAGGCTTGCACACACACATACGCGTACACACACATTTTTATATTAAGTTAAAAAAGTAATTTATGCGCTTTTTATTGGTGCATGTGTGTGTGTGTGTACGCCCTGTATGTATACGTCTGTACGTGTGTGTATGTGTACACGTACAGGTATACACACAAATACACATAGAATAAAAAATCAACCTAACTCCAATAAAAAGCGCATACTTTTTTTTAAAAAACTTTATAGAAAAATAAAGGAAATGAGCAAATCGGTTGACAATTGCCGATACTTCCTGACGAGTGGACCGAGCGATTACAAAAAGCTTCGTCTACGAAACTCTGGAGTTGGGATGCGGAATATGATAGCAATCAGCTAAGTGACTAATTTTATGTTTGTATTAAACTTAAAAAAGTAAATAAAAATATCGCATTGTACTTGGTTCACACATTTTTATAATCTTGTAAATAAACATTGCCGAGGGAGTGTGTTGTGACCAAGCAAATGGTTAAGAAATAACAGAACAAGAAGTTGCAGATGAATAGTGTATTGAACAGTAAATACAACAGAAGTGTGTTACACGACTTGGGAGTGTGTATCGGTTGACCAGAGTTCAGTCTATCATTGCTGATATTTAACAGCCCCCCCCCCACACACACACCCAACGAGCGTTATATGTAGCACAAGGCCGAGTTCAACGTAGGTCATCCGAGCCCGTAGGCTCGGCCAAAAAAAAAAAAAAAAAAACCCGTAGAACCCGCATAAACGGGTTCGGGTCTGTCTACCTCCCCGGACGAAACTCTGCTCTTCGGCATCGACTCGTCCGGGTTCCTCTCTGCCCAAGACAGATAGTTCGACAGGAGCTGCGAACAGTCACAGCCTTGGAAGAACAGTCTATCACTGTTATATTTAACAGGCCCCCCTCCCACTGTCCCCCCGAGGCTTACTTTTCCTACTACTCTATAGAAAGTGGAAGAGTCCACAATAGCCTCATTAGAAGGAAGACACTACAAAAGAGTCAAAAGTGTATACAGTAATAGCATTGTCAAGGGATAAACTGTCCTTTTTACACACCGTTTCTTTTTTCGGTCCCGAAGTTTAAACATTGCCAATATTACTTTATAAATTATTTTACTATAGAATTACATTGGGAAAGATTTGACGATAAAATTTCATTAGTAATTATTTTACTATAGAATTATATTGGGAATTATTTAACGATAGAATTTCATTGGAAATAATTTATTTTTAATGAAGCACTTTATATAAAAAAAACGAAACAATTCCTTTTCTCTTTATCTATAAGTTTAACAACAAAAGCAAATCGAAATTGTTTATTTAACCAGTGGTAGGAAATACGTCAAAACATTCATTCATTGTAATGATGACATTTACAATGACACAACAAATTCCTGTAGTTAGGAATGAAACAATAGTCATGGCTGTCGTTTAATGTTAAATGTATTTGCATTCAGTAATAAGAAACAGGGAAATTCCGTGAGAAAACAAAGAGTGCCGAACACTTATATAATACCAATGCTTCGATATGGTAGTGAATTCTGGGTAATTTCCTCACCGATGAAGAGACAGACTTAAGGCAACAGAAATCAGGTTCTACAGAAGATGATGAGAATACCATGGAGAGTGCATGTGAGCAACGAAGAAGTTTTAAGGGAAACAGGAAAAAGGCACTTGTATTTAATGTTGATTGATTTTTTTACAGCTTATCGACCATTTGTGGTTAATTTAAAATCGAAACATATTTCGGGCTGTAAAAAATAATATTTTTTTTTTTGCCAGTGAATATTGTATTAAGAATTTATTTTAGAATAACAATAATATTTCCAGATGGAAGTCCTACTATTTAGGACATAGTTAGGAGGGTGGAGGTCAATTGGATTCATGCCTTTCCCAAAGATATTTGCGCGCAAGTGAATGTAAGGAACCCGACTGGAGTTCGAACTTGGCTCTCTGATTTCTCATTCCGAGCCGCTATTCATTACATCACCCGCACATCCTTGTACTTAGATACAATTGAAATTTCTATGGTACATTATGAGGCAATTTCACACTCACTGGACATAGTGAAGGCCTGGAGGACAGAGGAAAACAGTGTGTAACATATCTAACGATTATGACTATATAAGAAATAAGGTTTCGGTTTTTCTTATCGTTACACCCTGACTTTATCTCCACTCTTTCTTTATTTCTACTCTCTTTATCTTTACTCCCTTTATCTCTACTCCCTTTATCTCTACTCTCTCTTTATCTCTATTCTCTTCATCTCTACTCCCTTTATCTCTACTCTCTCTTTATCTCTACTCTCTTCATCTCTACTCCCTTTATCTCTACTTTCTCTTTACGGTCAATCTTTTTATGCACGGGGAACTAAATATCTTGTCACGATAGGAAAATAATCTCATAATTAAACATTGATATTTTAAAGTTTGTTTTACGTCACATTTTAAAGAATGTTTTGGCAATATGTCTATTGTGCATCGGAAATCAGCAAAAAAAGAAGAAGAAATAAAAAATAAATAAATAATAAAACAAAAACAGAATGTGCTCTCTTATTGACTTGGTCGTTTCTGCAGACTGTAATGTATCTCTGAAGAGCTTAAAAATATCAAAAATACAAAGATCTTGAAGTAGAAATCTAAAAAATTTGGTATATGATGTCATTAATACTTCCAATTGTGGTTGGATCCCTCGGATTGATTGGAAAAAGTTCCGATAGATTCAATGAAGTGATCCTTGATTGTCCATGCCTTAAAGAAATACAAAAGATTGTGCCCGCAAGTACAGCCCACAGCTTACGATGGGCTTTATATATGTAAAACGGGTGTGCTCTGAGGTTAAAAAATATTTAGTCATTTTACCATTTTTGACCTTAGGTCTCTGGTTGGGAGCCGGAAGGAAATGAGTATACAACAGAAATCAAAGGAAATAATAATAATAATAATAATAATAATAATAATAATAACAATATGTGGCACATGAGAACATCAATAATTCCAGTATTTGGAGCTCCCGGATTGATTGGAAAAGGTTCCTATAGACTTATTGAAGGGATTCTTGGTAGTCCATGCCCTAAGGAAATATAAAAATTGGACTCACAAGTACAGTTCACACATTACGAAGGGTTTTATCTATTTTGACAAAAATGATCAGTGAAAAATGTCATGATGCCATTTCTGACCTTAGGTCTCTGGTTGGGACTCGGAAGGAAATGTGTATACAACAGAATAATAATAATAATAATAATAATAATAATAATAATAAATCACTGAGAGATGGTATGAGCACCAACCAGACACAGTTACCCAAAATAACAATGCAACTATCCTCTGGGACATGCCAATTCAAACTGACAGGGAAATAAAAACCAACAGACCTGATATTATCATAAAAGACAAGAAATTCAGGAAGTGTGTGCTTATTGACATAGCAGTACCATCTGAAAGAAACACCGCCATGAAAATTATCAAGAAATTGTCCAAATACAAGGGCCTGGAGATCGAGATTAACATGTTGTGGAGAATGAAGACTGAGATTGTAACAGTAGTACTCTGAGCTCTGGGCCTCGTGAGAAAAGGAGTGGACAATTTTACTAACAGTGTCGCAGGTAACAGGTAACAGAAAATCACGCAACAAGGAACATCCCATATACTAAGAAAAGTGCTATCAATTAAATGACAATTCTCCTATAGTTTGGACCCAGCTCTACAGGATACAAAGCAAGAAACATAACATACACAAATAATAATAATAATAATAATAATAATAATAATAATAATAATATTTTGTTCGTAATTGTAAATCACTATCAGCATTTCGGTCTGAATTTCTGGGGTGAGAACTTATCATTTACATAATTTACCCTCGAACTAGTCATCTTATCTTTGATATTATTATCAAAACGTTTCGCCCGTTGTGCCCTCCGGTCTTCATCAGGTGCTTTTCGATCCGGGTAAGTTCCAGGGAATTTTGAACAGAACCTTTTATTTAATCTACGGGGTTAGATTTTTCTCGTTCAACTGTCCATGGCTAGGGATATCTCGTCTTTATTTTTTATTTAATTATTACTCGTCCTGTTTCCACGGAATACAAGTATGCACTACCGAGCCCGAGAATTGAACTCACTATAGTCCGAGTGTAAATAATGTAAATAAATAATAATAAATGGCATAACTGACAATTGCTATTATACGGATAATTATGATTAGAGAGCTGTGTTTTACAATAGAGTTGCATTATAAATTATTTTATTATAGAATAGATTGAAAATTATTTTACTATAGAAATGGATTGCAAATGAAATAAAGATTTTTAATGGTTAGCAATTACGGCAAATGTTACTGACAGAATAGAAATATTATTATGTCGCGATATTTTTTTTACAATAAACACATAATTAAAAATTGTTTTAATGCTCAAGGTCTTCTATACGCTGTGTCCATTCAAGACATTGGCGATCATGGCTGCTACAATTTTCTGTCCTTTGTAGCTCTTAGTAATTTTTGTCTTTTTGTTATTTCTCCTAAACCGTATTCTGTCACCCATTTACACGAGATCGTTAGGGGAGGTTATGCATAGTTTTCCTCTGTCCCTCTTGACTTCAATTCAATATGTCATACTCCTGTGAGTGTCAAATTTTCCAAGTCCTCTTTCCTTATTATATGGCCTAGAAATTTCAACTGTCTCTTTCTGATGTTAAATCTAAGTGTCTTTTTTTTGTTTCCATTTTCTTTAAAAACTTTTTCGAAAATAAATAAAATATGAATAAATGAAACAGTACTGTTTGTTATCAGGAAATAAAAATTGAATGATAGAACTGGGAGCTGGTATTGAATTCGAAGTCCTCTGATTAATGGATAAATAAAAAAAAGTCATGTAATACACCTCAAAATATGTAAAGTTGAGGTCAAACGCGCGTGCGCGCACACACACACACACACACACACACGCGCGCGCGCGCGCGGAGAAAAATGACAAAAAACTAGTTTTTGAAAAGGGATATAAATGCTTGTATATTAGCATACCTCAGCCACGTCGTAGATTTACAGATAATGCGAGCAAAAAAAAAAAAAAACCCAAAAAACAAAAAACAAACTTGATAATCAACAGTGTTACATAGAGAAAGAGAGAACACTAGAGATTGATAAACCCTGGAGAATGCAAATGTATTTAGCTTGAAGGCATTAGCAAACTCTACTATCAGAAAACCTTCGTCACTTGCAGGATAATGAACGCAATCATCATCCTATACGCGTGACTGTACTTACATTCATTTACTTACTATAGACAGCGTAAATGTGTCTTGAAATTCATTAAACATTCTAAATGACGGGACTAAATGGGATCGTAAATTGAACGTTAGGCACGAAAATTATTCATCTTGAGTCTTGACATAAAAACGCTGATATCGCCATCTTTCCGTAGAAAGATAATAATCCGAATAAAAATACTAAAAGTAGAGAAAGAAAGGACCCATAGTAAAGTCTTTTTTAGTAAAGCAAATATTTTTAACTAATTCAGAAATGCGTTTTCATTTTACGCATCTTTCAGGGTATAAGACGCCCTTCTATTTTTCAAGGAAATACTTTTGCTGCTTATACAACAGAAATAATAATAATAATAATAATAATAATAATAATAATAATAATAATAATAATAATAATAATATCCAACAAATTAAGCAAAAAAAGATTAATGATAGAGAGACAAACTAAAAACTGACGTTGGTGAATCAACAAGTTCGCAACCTAACAATAATTTTAAAAAGCGTAAATATTTATTGTTCAAAATAATCTTCTTTCTTGTCCATGTCAATGCACTTAATTCAGTGGTGAATATTATTAATCAATAGGCAGAACAAGACTTGCACTGGAAGCGTTACCGTGAACAATAACATTTAGTACGGTGAAAATGTCAGATCAAAATTTAGTTAATAATAATAATTGTGTTTGGCTTTTCTGATTCTCTGTTCACAAGTAATTTCAATCTAATATTCGATCTCAGTAGTGATGCGTTTAAACCAGGGAAATGGAATATAAACATTTTCTATGTCACACACACACACATACGCGCGCGCATATAGGTATGTATGTAAGGAATCAATGGATTTTTAATTGACATTATTTCCTACAACTCCTAACGTTATTTTGTGGATACCAATGTTTGAGTAGACGCCCGGTTTTCATTTTATTTTTTTTGTTAATAGAGTGAATGAAGTTTATCGTCCTGTTCATTCAATACACTCTCTTTCTTTATTTAGTCTCTCGAATGCGCAGGCCGGTAGACGTAATTCACACAGTTTAAAACAAAAACAAAAACAAAAGACAACTGCGCATCTACTCAAACATGATAAGTACTAGGAAGCACACGCACACACACATACGTACGTACGTAGGTACGTATGTATGTATGTATGTATGTAATAAATGGAGTTTTAAGCGACATTATTTCCTAACACTCTAAAAAGTTATTTTGAGAATATCCATGTTTAAGTAGACACCCTGTTTTTTGTCAACAGAGTGAATTATATTTTTTGCCCTGTGCATTCAAAACACTTTCTTTAAGTTTCTCGGATGCGCAGGCCGGTAGATGTAATTTACAGTACACTGTTAAAAAAAGAAAACAAAACCCAAAAACAAAACAAAAAAAAAAACAAACAAAAAAACAAAACAAAAGAAAAGAAGAAAAAAAAATACAGTACGTCTATTCAAACATTGGTATCCACAGAATAACGTTTGAAGTAGTTAGAAAACACACATACACAGGCAGCAAGAATTTAATCTAAATAAGTTTTCCTAAATACACCGGACAAGGTCTTGTTTAAGTTTTATTGCAGTCGTGCAATAAATAAATTGTAATTAAAGCAATAATAAAATAAGACGGTTGAATAACTAATTATAACAACTGAAAAGTTCACAGTTTGACCAAGAACGGATTCCAAATTAAAATTCTCTTGTTTGATTATTTCGCCGGATTTTGGAGAAGTCGGTGGGTTGAAACGATAACTTTTCGGCGTTCTTTGCTCTCCACCTCGCGCTCTCTCTCTCCCTCTCTCTCTTTCCTTTCTCTCTCTCTCTTTCATTTCTCTCTCTCTCTCTCTCGCTCTTTCTCTTTGCGTGTGCGCGTGTTTGAGCGCGCTCGGGCGCGCGTATAAAACGCTTTTGAAATTAGATAAATCATATAAATAGTTCTTGTTTATTCACGCAAGATGCTTATCCTTGTTTTATGACCTTGCAGAATTCGGAAATACTTGTTTTTATTATTCAATGAAAAACAACGTACTGATTGGTCATTAAAAATAGTTATTAATTGATTTATTTATTATCACTATTTCTGTGCAAGTTGTAAATGTAAAGTTGTAAAATGTAAACTTAAAATGTGTTGCTGTTGTTGTCAGAGAGTAAAGTATTTTTGTACTGTATTTAAATTTTTATTTTATTTATTCAGTGGCATTTTGTTTTGCAGTGTGAATAATTTCTAATTCTAACTTTTATCGTCAGCTATTTTTTAAAAGTAAATGTTGGTAAAAAATACTTTCCCTTAAAAAAAGCAAGCTTTAAGCTAACTTAAGCAACAAGAGGAAATTGTAAATACACATGTATTTTTTCGTAAATTTTTATTTAACCATAAAAAAAAAATTCCATGAAAAAACTTAAGAAAAAAGTCCTTAAAGAAATTTTTTTCTGTGTTTAGTTCCATTTTTGTTTTACTATATTTAAATTATTTACGGAACAATTGGTGCAATAATCGTACTTCTGATTTTTTTAAATAGTTTAGAGATTTAAAAACCAAATATTTACAAAAAAATAAATTTTTAGAGAAAAAAAAGCGCAAAGGCAAAGCAGTTGAATTTTTAATCCTTTTCCCCTCAAAAGGAATTTATTTCTATACAACTAATAGTTTGCACCAATGAAGCCAATAATATAGTTATAAAAGAATCTTTTCTGCTCACTGTATTTTTTAGCTCATAGTTACATGACAATAGCAGAACTTTGCGTAACTCGCTTAGACCATACACTTTTTATCAAAGCAAGGCAACGAATTGTACATAGAGGGAAATGGACACGCAGAAACAAATACAGAGAGATACAAGTTTTCAATTGCTCTCTCTCTCACGCTCAAAGTAGATTCCCCACCCCCTTTTAAATCCATCTACCCCTCCTTCTTTCAAACAGAAATCTGTCACCCAGCGTAGTCGGTATTCTTTTCTCCGCCAGCATCGTGCCCTCTTCTTCTTAACAACAACAACTATCACCACTACCACTGAAGACCACCACCATCCCATCCTCCCCATATCTCGAGGTTTTCGCTCTTACCACATAGCTTCTTGAGAGAGGAGATATGTTTGTTGCCCGCTATATATTTTTATCTTAGAAACCAAAATAGAGAAGAAAAGGACAAAGATTGAGAAAAAATAGTAAGAATCTGATTCGTTTTTCTCGTAAGCAGGTTTGCAATCGTATGAAGATTTTAGTTAGACGTGAGGCACCAACCACCACTACCTCTCCTGCTTAGCTTTCTCCTTTTCTCCATACTGCGTTCGTCTGAGTGCGTGCTAGTGTATGGCTCGGGTTGAGAATGATGTCCTTATTCTAGGCTCGTCTAGCTTGCTGACTGTTTAATATAATACTTGAGAAAGATAGGCTACCAGGCAAGCAGAAATTGCTAGCTCAAGCAAGTCACAAGCTTGTCTGCCTGGGTGCCTGACTCTGTACGACTGACAAACATATCTCATTTAATAACATAATAATCCTAATCTACACTATTTATCTTATTTTATTTTATTTTGCAATACTTTTAAAATTATTGTTCATACAAAATAAACTTATAAACAATAAAGACTTTGACGCAAGTTTAATATTTCATTTAAAGGCATTGAGACAATTTTTTGTTAGAACCGGGGAGCATTTAAATTCAAATTTTAGAAATAAATGATTGCTTGTTAAATAATTTGTATACTTGACATGAGCAATTGTTACAAACCCCGTTAATTATGTTTTAAATAAATATGCTTGAATCAAAAGTTTAAGTTGAATAATAATAAAACAAAAAACTTTTAATTTGTCTAACTTTAATTATCTTCAACATATTCATGTGTAAAACAAGAGTATACTTTCGTTTTAAGTAGATGTACAATTTAATTTATTAGATTCTAATAAAAAAAAGTACGCACAAAAAAAAAAAAAAATGAAATACGCGCAAATTATGCAGAACAAACCCGACGGTACTCTGATGCGCGGTATTTATAACTACATGTTTAATAAGTAAAGCTCACGGGCGCGCGTACCTGTGTGTGCGTGCGTGCGTGTGTGTGTGCGCGTGCGTGTGTGTGTGTGTGCGTGAGTGTGCGCGCGCACGCGCATGCACGTGTGTTTGTGTGTGCGCGTGTGTGTGAAAATGAAATGTGTATATTAACATGTTTTTGATGTGAAAGAAAGAAGAAACAAGAAATCAAAGCGTTCGAATGAAAGGGCGCAGTAAGCGGCGAGAAAGAAAGAAAGAAAGAAAGAAAGAAAGAAAGAAAGAAAGAAAGAAAGAAGTCAATGAAAAGAAAGAGAAGTGAGAACGAGAAACAGAGACGGTGAAAAAGAAGGAAATCGGGTATAAGTAAAAAAAGAAAAAGAATAAAATTGAGAGAGAAAGAATTGCAGTAAAAGAAAAAGGAGTGACAAAAAAAGGGTAAGAGGAGAAAATAGAAAGGGTGGGAAAAGTGAAAAGGCGGTAAAAAAAAAGAATAAGAAAGGAGGACGAGGTGAGAAAAAAGGGAAGAGAAAAGAAAAGAGAGGAGGAGGAAAAATGTAGAGAGAGAAAGAAATTGAATAAAAAAGAAAAGGAAGAAAAGAGGGAAGGTGGAAAAAATGGAGAGAAAAATAAATTGTAGAAAGAAAGAAAGAAAGAAAGAAAGAAAGAAAGAAAGAAAGAAAGAAAGAAAGAAAGAAAGTGAGCAGGGCTAGAAAAAGGGTGGAGGAAATGGCTAAAGAAAATGAAAGAGAATAGAAAGAAGGGTTCGGTTGGGTCGGGAAACGGGTGAAAAAAAGAAAGACGGAACGGAGTTGTTAGAAAAAGAAAAAGAAATTAAAATGAGTGTGGGGAAGAAGGCAAAGCATCAGCCATAGACACACGCACGCACTCACTCACATACACATACTCACACATACGCACTCACACTCACCCGCAGCAAAACACACACACACACACACACGCATTGTACACGATCATCCTCGTTATGTTGGTTGTAATATTAAGAGTTGCTACCGTCACTGCTTCGAAGTTGTGTATATAGCAAAAAGATCACATTATAGAGAGAGAGAGTGTAGGCTAGCTAAAGCAGAAGCCGCCATAAACTTGCTTATTGTAGCTTCGTTCGAGGAGCGTTCGTTCTGACCAACCGCGGTGTTAAACAGTTCGCATTTTAATTCTAAAATCCGTACAATATACACATATATTTCTTTCTTTTTCTCCTTTTCTATTTCCATCTATCTATTTCTCTATCACTATTTACCTTTTTTTTTCTCCCTCTCTCTTTTTTCCGGTTGTACGTGTTCAATCTCAACTGTGAAAATCAGCCTGGACAAGTGCTCGTCTTCACGTGCAAGAGGTTCCTTTTTTTTGCACCTGTGCAAAATGTTAATCACAACAACGACAAAAACAATAGTAATTATATAAATAATAATAATAATATTAATAACAATAATAATAATAATAATAATAATAATAGTTGTTGTTTGTTTGTAATCATTTATAATTTATCAATTCTAATGATGTTAATTGCTTTTAAAATTACCATAAAACCCATGTCTATATGAATGTTATACTTGACTCTCTTTCCTTATGTGTAAGAAACAACGGATTCCAAGATTTCAGATGTTTTAACCACGGATATTTGGGGGCCATTAGCGGCTTACTACTTTTACTGCTAATAAAACTGTTATTATTCCTTCTACTAAAAGAAAAGGACTTGTTTATATAATATTCCACACGGGAGTAATAAAATCATCTTGGCCAGTGAGCGGCCCAGAAAAAGGACACTAATTAGAGCGAATCATAAATGGTGAGTTTTTTTTTTCATGTTTTGTTTATAAAATCTATATACATGCATGTGTTTCGAATGGATATCACCTCAATGTGCTCATCATGTCTGATCTTTCTCTATCGAACCATGCTTTATAAGATTTATTTATTTATTATTATTATTATGATTCATTTCTAACAATTTTAAATACTTAACAATAACATGAAAGTAAATACTAGTTTTTGACCAGTCGCTACGGGTGTCAAAAACTTAGCCTTTTTTACTTTTCTTTTTTTTTCTTTTTTTTTTTTTTTTAATAAAGTAACCTATCTTTTTAAAGAAAGAATTAACCTGAACTTATTGTTTCAGCTCAATATTTTTTAATTAATAATTTTCAGTTTAGTTTAATTTAATAAAAAAAAAAGAAGACAAAAAAAAGGGGAAAAAGACAATTTATTAACAGTTACTTTTTAGTGTCTTATCGATGGCGGGACGACACACCCTAAGATTTGTCAGTCTCCTGTTGTGCTTTGTACAGTTTATTTAAACCCGTTTATTGATAGTTATTAATTGTAAGACTGGGGTTGAACCATTTGTTAGTTTAATAATTAAAATTGAGTTTTGTTGTTGGAATCGGATCCCGTTGTTGGAAATGTTTTTCTTTTCTTTTATACTTTTTATACTGTGTTGATTTTTAACTCCTTCAAAAAAAGTGTGATGTAGAAGTTTCAAGTTCATTTTTCACCCTTTTTTTTCTTTTAAAAACACTTAACCCAAAGAATTAAGCACCCGGTTTAATAAAAGCGAGTTTAATAATTCGTATTTCCTGTTTATAAAATTCACACTGCTTTTTATCTATATTTTTTAAAAATAAATCAGATTTTGGGACTAAAAGGTCATTAATTTGAGAATATTTGAATAAGTGCCGAAGGATAATGTGTTTATATAAATAAATAAATGTCTTTTTTTTTAGTAAGTTACTTATAGTAATTTACGATTTGATGCTAAAATGAGCTTTTGTTTTTATATTTTTTTGGTGGGTGGGTGTTTATGTAAAATGTTTTCTTGTGTATTATGCATAATTGTGACACTTGAAGGGAAAAAAAATAATTATTGACTGATGATAGTTGAGTTGCGATTTCGTTTTTAATGCTTGAAAGAAAAACGATTGGCAAATAATATCGTTAAGGTTCTACCTTCATCTTTCTCCTCTTTTCTATTTGTCTGTCAATTAAATGAGATTAGAAAATAATCGTGACTAAGACGAGCTAAAATAATTATAATGATGATTTAATAGCTTTTTCATTAGGCCATTATTATTATTTTTTAACACTCCATATTTGAATTACTGTTTCCAGAAATGAAATTAGTGTAGAGAGGAAAGAGGAACCAAAATGAGAGAAAGATAAGGAAGAAGAAGAAGAAGAAGAAGAAGGAGATTGGAAGACCGTTTCGACTTATTGTTTGATAAGGCTGTTGTATTCACACGTTGAGATGGTTAATTCTTTTTATTGTGGATTAGGATAGATTTAAAAGGATTTCTTTTCTTTTTATTGTTTTTCTAGATATTAATAAAATCTGATCATTGTTTTTGCTTTCATCATTTTCCACTTAACAATACCGACTACTGCTTCCTTCTTGTAATCATAAAACCAAAATGTGATGTTCTCATTTATTTAAAACTCGCCGATTATTATCATCATTTATTATTATTATTATTATTATTATTATTATTATTATTATTATTATTATTATTATGAGCATTTTTAGAAGGTTCTCTAATTTTTCTTTTTTATTTATAATTTTCGAATTATGATAAATTAAAACTAAGTTATAATTTTCTCTGGCACTGTCTTGACTCTTGAATGTTTTAAATGAAAAACGTTTTATTTATTTTAGTTTTAGTAAATAATGCTCTTCATATGAAATAATTCAAAATAAAAAGATCATTTTTTTAACAGAGTTTTTTGTTTAATTTCTTGTTAATTCTGTAATTTTGCATACCCAAAGAAAAAGGGTTTATTTAGGAAAATACAGATTTGATTATGCTAAATAATAAAACGAAATATAAAGTTCAATAGTATTTCCTTTTCCTGTCTTCAGTTTTTTTATTTTATTTTACAATGTTCATAATTGATTTTATTTTATTTTTTTAAAAAGTGATCTGTTTTATGTACAATACAACATTGTGTACAACACCACAGTCGACTTTATTTAAAAAAGAAGTGTAGTAAAAACTAATTTGTTTTTAGTACTATAATTTGAGTTTATAAAAAATCAATTTAGGCCTTTTAAATAAAATAAATCAATAATAAAAGTTTGTTATAAACATAAAAAATAATTTTATTGAATTTAAAAGTTGAGGCAATAAGTAATTGGTGAACATTTTTTTTTACTCTCGTCTTTTTATCAAAATAAAACTATTTTTTTGTTTGATTCACCTAAGTTTCTAAATATTTTGTCTTTAGTTTTTTTGGACAATTAATTTCTGCTATCTTTCATTTCCACCCCATAAAATTAAAATGAAAAATATATTTTTCAACCTGTTTATTTTTTTATTGTTTTCTTTTGTTTTTAAACCCAATATATTAATTGTAAATTGTTTAATTTAATTTAATTTCCACCCTATTCTTAATCTAATGCAATTTCTAGGGGTTTTTTGCTAAAAATTTAAAACCGCCCTTGATTTTTGTCTGTCTGTTCCAAGGATTTTTTCCTGGAACGTCTTAGGAACATTTTACTAGTGTTATTCTAAATAAGTAAAATGTTTCCCTAAGTGAAAGTCCTTAAAATGACCCTAAAATGCAACATAATGCTTTAATGAGAATGTTATTGATAATAATCGTTTACTAGAGGAGATTGACCGTGTTTGTTTCTGTTCAGTGTATTTCCCAAACCTCGTCACCCATTTTAATAAAAACGCGGCATTTATAAAGACAGTCTTCATCATCCAGCATGTTTTCATTTTTTAAACTTTTCATTTATTTCTTTAAATTTGCATTTATTATTCGACATTTTTCAAGATAATTGTACGATAAATTAAGAGTTTGTTTTTCATTGAATTTTTATCGTGACCTTTTTTTATTGACTTTTTTGATTTTTAAATAAATTTTTTTAAATAATTTTTTATTGGAAAATATATATATTTTTTTTAATCACTTATCATTTCCTTGTGATTTTTTTTGTTATTGTTAATTATTTGTTAGGTACTTCATAAACATATACTCGTAAGAAATATTTTTATTATAAGATTTTTTTATATTTTTTAGGGGTCAAATCCCAAAATGCTTTTTGCTTGAAGAATAATATGGATAGTACTTTTTAAAAACATTGAACATGAAAAGACTCATTCATTTAAAATTTAAAATAAATGCAAACAGATTTTTATAAAGTGTTAACTAAAACTGAAAAATAAAATACATATTTTATTAAAATATGTATAATTTTCACTTTTTTATGTGTTTAAACTAAAGTATTACTAAAATATGAGTAATACATTTTTTAAACAATTTTTTTATTAGTAACTTAGGATTTCGTTTCATGGTCAAAGTTTTACTTTTCAATTTTCAAGTGACTATTTATTGATTGTATCTAAATTTGTTCAAATGTATGTTTAATAATTAATAAATGTGTATGCATATATAAATTAAACATGCATGTTTTATGCATACACACAAATAAATATATGTATGTGCATGCCAATGCATATAAATAAATTATGATATTTTAATTTTAATGTTTATATACACAAAAATACATTTAAAAATTTAATGTTCATATTAAAACACACACATGTAATAACTTTTAAATCTATATTAAATTTTAATTTTACATATTTTTAGATTTTAGTTTGGATATACCCCCAAAAAGGCAATGATAACAAGTTTTACTTCCTTCATTTTTTTTACCATTTCTTCCTTTCTTACAAGTTTACAGACCTTTCCGATAACTAAATCTAGTTAGTAATTAATAATAATAGCCCAGCCATTTTGCTGAACGATTATACAATTATATTAATAATTCATGAATTAAATAAGTTGCTGTATTATTGAGTGTGTGACTTGATTTCACTTCTATTGATTGTGAAGCTATCATCATCTGATTTGTTGTTGCCGCTGCTGTCATCGATTCTAATGTTTATCATAAATATGTTAAGATTCTTTGCTTGACATGACAAAGATTTGAAAAATCACATCGCCAACCTCACAAGAAAAGACAACCACATTTAATATTTAATTTGTTTAATGAAAACATTGAAACAAATAAAATTATCAATTGGTTATTAACGTCCCAACTTTAGTAAAAAAATGAAATAAAAAATAAATAAATAATGAATGCTCATTTTTTCCCTAAAACAAATTGCCTTCACATAGCAAATCATCTATGAGTATTTTTCTTTTTTCATATTAAAAAAATCAAAAGTTAAAAATTGCTAGTCATAAATTGTTTGATTGATTAAAAATAATTCAGATTTCTGATTAAATTAAAAATTGATCTTTTATTCAATAAAGGCAACGCAAAGGTACAAGAAATTGATTAAATAACTTTACTAGAGAACCTTATTATTCTCTAATAGAAAAATAAAAGTTGTAGTAAATTGTTATAAATAATCCAACTAAACAACTTGTATAAAAGTGAAATAAATTTAAATTTTTACTGTTTGAACTTTTAATTGTCATTATTAGTCCGTAATTTTTAAGTTTTTAAAAGTTTTTAAAGAATTTGAATGTGTGCAACCCAGACTTAAGAAATACACTTGATAAATTATCAAACTTTAACAAATGTCTTAGTTTCAATGAATTATTATATTATTGAAATAACTGTCTCTTTCACTTACTTAACTTAACATCTAATTAATCACCTTAAAAGTATCAACTAATGAATAAAACACTTAAACTTTTAATGTTGTTTAGTTTTTAGTTTATTAAATGATAAAAATATTTTCATTTTGCTTAGTTAACTAATCAAGAACTGGAATACATTTTTTTGCCAGAATCTTGAAACAATTTCAAAAACAAATAAACCAAATGTGATCTTGTTGACTAAATTTAAATTTTGCCTTAAATCGTTTAGTTTTATTTCTTACTTTCTTTTTTTATTTATTTGAAAACTTTTTTTTTCTTTTCATGCAACGATTTTTTTGAGTGAGGGAACATTTCATTTAAACAAGCAAGTGTATGTCAGTACCACTGTTGATACTGTTAAAAACTAAATTAGCATACCAAAAATCAGATTTATTTAAGGTTTAAATTTTTTGTTTGTTTATTACTTGTGGGCGGTGAACAATGTTTTTAGCTTAGATAACTATTGATTGACCCTTGCTTGCGTGTCATTTTTTTTTTAATTCTACCATACATTTTTTCCTGTTTCCTTGTATGTGCCTTTAGAAATGTAAAGACTTCAAAATCTGGGAAACAAAATACTCTAGAATTTCACCCATCCACATTTCTACAGACTTTTACGTTTACCCATATGGAATCAACGACATTTTTTTTACTTAATGCAAATTAATTTAGTTAGCTTTACTTTTAATAAAATTTCTTGTTAAACCAATTTCATCCATGAAACTGAAGAAAAAAAAATCACTAAATAAGTCACTAAAACAAAACAAAACACTAGCTAAACTGAAAAATATCAACAAGTAAAAATAATGACTTTTGAAGGTGAGAAATTAAATTCAAATAAAAAAATAAAAGTCTATTAGAAAATTGATATAATTTTATAAAACCTTGTCATAAGAAAAGTACTTTTACCTATGGATTTTTCTTCTTTTTTTAACCATATATCAAATTCTTCTAGAAAGCTCTATTCATAAAGAATTAACAAAAAGATAATAATAATATTTACCATTTTTTTTCACTATTGAATGATCAAGTAAATGATATTAGAAAGTTCTGTAAAAAGGAAATTCAATTTAATGTCTTAAGAAACTAGCATGATGTAATTTTGTGAAGGAAGAAAAGAAAGCTCTTTAAAACATAGGTATGTGGAAATGCTAAAATTGTAGATTAGTACAACGATTTTCTTTAAATATCCTGTATTTTCTGGTACACAATAGTGTTTCATTCCAAGTTCATCTAAGGGTCATTCTGCCAAATTGAGATGTATAGGTACTAGCCGTTTTAATCTGGTAGTCTTCCCCAAAGTAATATGCAGGGTAATTTTGGAACAAAAATCTTTTGGTAAAAATATGGATAAATGGTGTGAAATTGACTAAATTTTATTTGATTTTAGGGAGCAAATATGTTAGAACTTTTTCTTTTGGGAATGTCAATACGTGTTGTGACCTTTACTTGTTAGCTTACCCTAAACTAAACCATAATCTTTATTATATAAGGTGAAGAGTGATTTTGAAGTGCATTTTTTAGATAAAGGGTGTATATTATATGGCGGGAAATATGGAGAATGAATAAATTGCTTAGCGATATTAACTGGCTGATTATACAATGTAATTGCTCTGTCAAATTGAAGAGATATTAAGTTTAAAACCATTTTCTTTTTCTGGATCAACTAATTAAAAGATATAGGATTATACGGAAATGCTTTTTGACATATATGTGAATCTATTCAATATATGAAGTGGAATTAGATTCAGCCTAATTAAAGCATTTGTAAATTGCCGCTTTTGTCAGCTCTAAGTAATGGCAAGGGATTTTTTTTTTGTTAAGAATCTAATTTATTGTAGAATGCTGTTTACAGAAGAAGGTGAATAAATGTCATCTTCATACCTTTGTACGAGAAATCACCGCAGGAGACTTGCGAGAAATCATGAACAGTGATATTTAAAGAAGAGAGGGTTTTAAAAAGTAAAAAAGACATTTCTCATGATCTATGATAATGCCAAGTCGTTGAAGAATTTAAAGGTAGTACCAATGGTTGAGGATTTTCTTTTAAAGAGAAAGCTAAATAAATCTTTGCCAGGTATTTTTGTATATTGTATGATTTTTTAAACAAGGTATCATACATATAATAGCCATATTCAATCAGTAATGTTTGGATTAATTCCTGACCACTGACAATCCTTTTCTTTCTAATTTTAAATGTACAGTATTCCTACAATAAAGCCATTAGCAATGCATTTATATTATATAAAAAATATCAGTATTGTTTGCATTAATTCCTGACAACTGACTATCCAGTTTTACTGATTTGCAATGAAGGCATTTAAATTATATGTGTGTGTGTGATAATCTTTTTCTTTAAGTATATTACATTAATTCTTGACCATTGACATTCTCTTTCTTTCTGATTTTCAATCCATTTTCATAGGAAATTACCAGCAAATTTACATTATATATATATATATATATATATATATATATATATATATATATATATATATATATATATATATATATATAGCTGTCAATGTTCTATCAGTAATGCTTATATTAATTCCTGACCACTGGCAATTCCTTTCTTCCTGATTTTCAATGCATTCTTATAGTAAATTCGTTAGTAATGCATTTCTATTATACATAAAATAGCCCTTTCTATCAGTATTGTTTGCATTAATTCCTGACCACTGACCACTTAGTTTTGCTCATCTGTGATAAAGGTATTTAGATTTTATATATATATATATATATATATATATATATATATATATATATATATATATATATATATATATATATATATATATATGTATATATATATATATATATATATATATATATATATATATATATATATATATATATATATATATATATATATATATATATATATATATATATATATATATATATATATATATATATATATATATATATATATATATATATACACACATGGTAATTCCTGTGTAGCGATGGAACCATATTTTGAAATAAGTAAATTTAAAATATTTCTGTTCTGTAGATTTGCATTGAGCACTGTTTTGTAAAAATAAAAATATTAATAAGAGCACCGGATTATATATCTTACTCATTATATTTTTCTTTTATTATAATATATATATATATATATATATATATATATATATATATATATATATATATATATATATATATATATATATATATATATATATATATATATATATATTTTAACCTTATTCTTTCATTAATTATATATTAATTGTTGACTATTAACATTAGCTTTCTTCCTGATTTTTAATCCATTTTTATAGTAAATAATTACCTGCAAATTTACGTTTTTATATATAACAGTTTTATCAGTAATACTTACATTAATTCCTGACCTCTGACAATTCCTTTCTTCCTAATTTTCAATACATATCTATAGTAAGTCATAAGCAATGAAAATCACTAAAAATCATATTTTCCTTGATTTTCAATATATTTCTATAGTAAAAACATTAACATTGCATTACTTATATTATATATATATATATATATATATATATATATATATATATATATATATATATATATTATTTCAAACTTTGATTTTTTAGTGGACATTCATATTTGAGAAGACACCCATTTATACTAAACAGCCAGCATACTAAAGAAAACTTATTAAAGGAAATGTTGGTGGGAATATTTTCTTCAATACTTTTTTGAGAGAATGCAGGCTGGTAGACAAAATATTGTTTTTTTTAAAAATAAATGGATCATATTCAGTAAAAAAAAAATATTGTTTGAAGTAATAGAAATATGTTGGATTAAAAAATACAATATAATAAAACTAGTTAAAAGGTATGCTATATTTATGAGTAAAAGTGTTCAATATCAGATGGAGTGTAATGTATATATAAAAGTGACACTGAGGTCAATACTATGGCGACAGTTTGTTTCATGCTTCAGTGTAATCTTCAGAACATTATGTGTGTGTGTGTGTATATATATATATATATATATATATATATATATATATATATATATATATATATATAAAGTGATTTGTACCCACAGAAATGAAACAGATTTAAACAAAACAGACGTCATGCTATACCTTAGGTACCTTTCACCAACACTTTTTCAAAGGTATACGTTGGCAAGTTGGAACACAGATGAAGACACACTCAATAATAAGTGAGGAGGGAAAGTTGGAACGCAATTAAAAAGATAAATTTTAATTACACACAATTAAAATTGAACAGGGTATATATATATATATATATATATATATATATATATATATATATATATATATATATATATATATATATATATATATATATTGGAAATACTGTTCAAAACCGCTACACATGAAGACTAGAAATTTTACTGAGAAACATCGATGTCAGGATAAAATTGATATTTAAATAGTTAAGTAATTTTTTCATATAATATCATTAATGCTATATTTTTAATATTATTTTAATATTTTTAATATTGAGCACTATATATAAGATATATCTGCTGTTTCTAAATCTTAAATCTTATATGTGTGTGTGTGTGATAATCTTTTCTTTAAGTATATTACATTAATTCTTGACCATTGACATTCTCTTTCTTTCTGATTTTCAGTCCATTTTCATAGGAAATTACCAGCAATTTACATTATATATATATATATATATATATATATATATATATATATATATATATATATATATATATATATATATATATATAATTATATATTATATATTATATATAGGTTAATGGTCAGAGTTAAATCAGACCAGGGAACAGTAGTATTAAAAAGTGCTCAATATACATGAGAAAAAAAATAAGTAAAAAATAAAAATAACATGTATAGTTTTTAAGTTTAAAAATCAGGAGGTCAATTGAAATATGCAACCACAGTTTTGACCTGTATTTTAATTGACTTCTTGATTTTTAAACCATATATATATATATATATATATATATATATATATATATATATATATATATATACTACAAAAAGAAAATGAACTATGGTGGTGGGACCAAAAGACAATTAGCAGAAAGACCTAACATCTTAGAGAAGAAAAAATCTCGAACAAGTAAGGAAAAAAGAAAGAGCAAAAGGCAAACACTTATCTACTCAGTAAAGCAAAATGCTCAATGCCCAGATTATCCAGACAGAGCAAAAATATTTCCTAACCACAACACTTAACAAAGAACAGCCTAAATTATTACTCAAGTTTCACACTCTCATGGTCTTCAGATGACGAGAATGTCTTGTGGTCATCTGAAGACGATGAGAGTGTAAAACTCGAGTAATAACTTTGGGTGTCATTTGTTATATACATATTTAATAAAATTATTCTGTTAGTAATTTTAGACAACTGAACCTTCTTTTTCATTTGCAAAGCCCTCCAGTAGTAAAACATTGGTACAATGTAATAACCCACATGTATAAAGTAGAATGTATACATATACACACACACACACACACACACACACACACACACACACACATACATACATATATAAAACTATAACAAAGATAGTATTTTGATAAAATTTGGTCGACTAGGGTAATTCTGGAAGATAACATTAGTGAAGCAAGAAGTCTTTGTAATTATGGCATCTTATTCCATAAAACTTAGAATAGGGACAAGATAAATGAACATATTTAATTTTATTACACACACACACACGCCCGCACGTGCGCACACACACACACACACACACACACACATATATATATATATATATATAATACACACTATACCTACTAAATTACATTACCTATCTGGGCACTTTGACATGATGTAATGGTTACCAAAGCTTGTCAAACTATATCAATTATGACAGTATTGAGTTCATCATCATTGGGTGCTCCATATTTTTGGCCTTGTACCACATCTAAGCTATGCTTAGTAAATTGCTATTCAGTCAGTTATGTGCCATGCGTGATACACACTTAGGTGATCATGGATCTTTCAATACATGATTGACGAGGCAGATTTTTTTTCCTGCAGTAGGTTGCCATTTCTTTCTGCGGTAGACCAGTTGCCATCTAAGGCTATAGAACACGGTCTGTCCTGCTATTTACCCATAGCTGGGTGGAGAAGAAGAGGATTCATACCTTTCCCAAGGGTATTAGCATGTATGTATGAATGTAATGTATTCGACTGGAACTTGAACTCGGCTCTCCAATTCCTCAATCCTAGCTGCTATCCATTAACCCACTGTGCCTCTTATTGCTATTACATTATCTGTCTAGATTACTTTCAAGGACAGTTAACACTAAGATAAAAATAAAACCATGATTATAATTTCATTTTTTTCTTTACCATCAGAATATGTTGTTTCATGAGAGGGTGCTGAAAAATTCTCAGCTTGGCCCATTTCCCAAAATCTGACCAAACATTAAAATTTCTTTAGTATCCTTACATGTTTTAGTCTGAAACTTTGCAACAATGTAATTATTGGAGTGACTGGATATTTTGATAATTTTGTTTAATAAATCCTATTTGTGCTACAACAGTTTATATATATATATATAGGTAGTTTGGATTTAAATAATAGTCTATTTGGTGATAGTGTTTTGTTGCAGTTTCTGGAAATATTTCAAATATAAAATTAAGTTCAGACAAATGTTTTTTCTTTCCTGGTATGATGTTTTGGGAAGCTATAAATCCTTTTAGTTTATTGATAGACATTTCTTCTTTTGGACTAACATCCTTATCTTACTTTCATGATGATTTATCAATCCATCTGTTATTGATCTTCAGTTGCCATATTGTATGTATTTCATATTTGGTGTCTTCGTTCAGGATTGGATAAATTCCTTGTTTACTCATGTGACAAATATAGTCTATTTTTAAATTAAAATTATTGAATTTCACAGACATTGTTCCAGTTCTTTTCTACATCTGACACTTTAATAATACAATATTTTGATCTCATCAGGAAATAGAAAATTTTCTTCTTTAATAAACTGCCTTTTCTTTTTTTACTTTTTTGCTAAATGCTGATCATGGATTATTACCATTTTTGGTTTTTTGAAATTATATCATAAGTAGTTTGGATTTTAATAATAGTTTATTTGATGATGATTCTTTCTTGTGTGTGTGTGTTTTTTTTTTTAAATATTACAGTATTATGATTATTTTTGGCTTTTGGAAATTATTTCATAAGTGTTTCAAATAAACTTATAATCTACACCAGATGTAGGAAGGGTTTAAAATGATAATGGTAATATTAGCCGTTTCCATACAGGAAACATTCAACACTCATTGATGAACATTTAGTATTATTGTTGGTTGAAATTTATAAAATCTTTCTCTTAAAACAGTTTTTCTGGAAAATAGACTTCACTAAATGTTTAGATGACATTAAATGTTGTAGACCTTTCTCATACTGATGAGAGTTTAGTTCCCAACCTTTTGTGTTAAAAGTAAAAATCTTGATTATATCATGATTTTTGTTTTGAGTTGCATGTACTATTTTAATTGTTGCTGATTTTGGAATTCTTTAAATGATATGTTTTTTATTTGATATACCTTTTCATTTGTGATTTTGTAGTGTCTATAATAACCAGTTATTGTTACCATAAATATTATCAGGTACAATAAGAAATTAACAACAATAACCAATAATGAAATACAACAATTTAATTATAATATTATACTAATTGTAATGGTAAAATTAGCTGTTTTGAAATTTATAAAATTTTTTTCTTCAAACACTTTTTCAGGAAAATGGTTTTCTCAAATCGACTTATTGTTCTTTCTAGTACTGATGGAAGTTTCCTTCCTAATGTTTTGTTTAAGGTAGTGTAGAAAGTCGACATTTTGATTATTATTTTCTATTTGAGAAGTGATGTATAATTCAATAAGTTTAAATGAAATGGCTCTGTGAATTAAACAAGGATTTTATACAGGATGGAATCCATTCTTTTGTAGACTCTATGTAGGTGTATAGTCTGTTTATGTAAATTAGAGCATTAGTTATGTAGATAAATGTGTTTCATAAGAGTTAAAATTTATGTATATTTGTACAACTGTTTGAGTTAAGGAATACTAATATGGAGTGTTAATTATTTTTCAGGTATCAAAATTTTATTGTCTAAAAATGTCAAAAATGCAATCTGTACTCTTTTATAATATCTTTTGTCATTGCTTCATCTTCTTTTGCATCTTTTTTCATTTTTGTTGTTTAATGGCACATCAACATCTCTATGGGCTATTTAATGCCAAAATCTAAATATTTTGTAAGCAATTTTATGCCTTCAACTACAGATATTTTGTACATAATTTTATATGTTCAGGTTCAATGTATGTCTTTAGATATATAGCATATAAATAATAAAATGTATTTTTGGTAATTTAAAAAAGTAATTGCTGGTAATTTCACTACAAAAATGTATTGTTGGTTATTTTTTTTTAAAAAATGTATTGCCTGTAATTTTACGGTTAAAAAAATGTATTTTTATATTTTTTTAGTGTTGTTTTGATTGTTATTCTGCTATAAAAATGTATTGTTGGTTACATCATTACAAAAATGTATTGCTGGTAATCCCACCACAAAAATGCATTGCTAGCAACCCTACTATAAAAATGTATTGCTGGTAATCCCACCACAAAAATGCATTGCTAGCAACCCTACTATAAAAATGTATTGCTGGTAATCCCACCACAAAAATGCATTGCTAGCAACCCTACTATAAAAATGTATTGCTGGTAATTCCACTATAAAAAACTATTAATGACTATTAATGTTATTCTTTTGTTGTTTTTGGCCATCCCAACACTTCAGCTTTCCCATTCTACAGCCACCTTCATGTATACTGTCTGTATAGAAGCTAACATCTTATAAGAATCATTGTTGTTTCATTAATTCTTCTGACTATAAAATCTTAATGTTCTGTACAGAAGATATCTTATAAGAATTATTGTTCCAATAAATCTGACTATAGATCTTGTTCCTTTGTTGGTACCACAGCATTTTGATCTATCCATTCTATGTCTATCCTTATGTATATAATCTGTATAAAAGCTATCTTCTTTAAGAATCATTTTTGTTCCAATAATTCTTCTGACTATTCTTTTCTGGGTGCCATAATGTGTAGGTTGATATATTCTATAACCTTTTTTTATACAGTCTTTGTGGAAATATATCTTCTGCATTTATGAAAAGAATCATTGTTATTCTAATAATTCTTCTGACTAAGGATTGTATTCTTTTCTGGGTGCCATAATGTATAGGTTGAGATATTCTACAGCCTTCCTTGGATACAGTCTTTCTGGAAAGATATCTTCTATAATTTTGAAAAGAGTCATTGTTATTCTAATATTTCTTCTGACAATACATCTTTTTTGGATACAGTCTTTGTGGAAAGATATCTTTAATGGCAAGAAATGTCATTATCATTCCAATAATCCTTGTGATTAGAGATTTTATTCATTGGTTATTGTCCTTTTAATTTTTTTACTACAATGATTCAACTAATATGCTTACTTGCCTTACTCAGATGTACACAACTTAGAGTTCATTTCTTTCAAAGAATTGTTCAGACTATTGATTCTTTTTGCTGTTTTCATTGTTACTAAAATATTTTGATTGATATATTCGACAGCCTTTTTCTGCTGTATAATAAAGATTTATTTTAATAGGTTGCTCAGACCAATGTATTTACTCACAATTCTTTTTGTTGGCTACCATTTTTTGATTTACACTAGCTAGAAAAAAAAGCCTCTTTCCACTTTCCATATGGATTATCCAAGTAAAGAAGGCCTTAGAATAGATCTGTTGGAATAAACGTTACAAAAATATTAAGTTCAATAATATGACCACCTCTTGAAATAAGAATTGACTTCTTTGTAAGTTTTGTACATCTAAGAAGGCCGGAAACTGTATTGGCTGAAATGTATTAGCAATAGAGAAGAATGAGTTCTTGGAATGATACTGATTTATCTAAAAATAATAGAAGGTAGATCTTTGGGTGTATGATAAATTTCTTGACTATGATTGACTAATATACCAATTTTTATATGGAAGTTAGTGTTAGGGTTTCATGAATATGTAAGCTTGTATTTTTTTATTGTGATGCTCATTTCAAGTGAACATTTGTTTTGTTAAAAGTACAATATTTATTAAGCTTTTTTTTTTCAGGAATTTTACTTGACATGATGAGATAAAAAAAATCCTTAGCTAAAAATTGTTTAGGCATATTGTAAAGAATCCTTAGCCTAGACAGCTGAAGTCATTTGACTGACAAGCAGTATCTATTGAATTGGTTATAGTTGGTTGGCAGTAGTTTAGTGCCGGGCAGACAGCAAGTGTTGGACAGGTGAATGGTGTATAATCAATGGGACAATAGTCAGAGAAATCCATTAGTAGTTGGTGGATGCTGTTGAAGTTAGGGTCAGGAAAATAACTTTCAATCTTCATTGGTTATTTTGGAATTTACTCATCCCCACCCCACCTTCATTATTCTTTCTTTCTTTTTTTTTTCCTGAGGTTAAAGTAAATAAGAAAAAAAGAATTGCCATGTTTTTTGTTTCTATTCTTGGTTCTGTTTTTCTATTCAACTCAAAAGACAAAAACCTGAAAAGGCTGAAATCAGGTTATCTTGTATAATAAAGAAATTGTATCTCTGTGCATACATACATGCATGTATGCATGAATATATATCTATGTGTTTGTGCATATATCTGTATATGTATATATATATATATATATGTATATATACAGGATGAGGCAAAAGTCACATAATATAGAGGTCCTGTTGAGTAGCCACTGAGGTCACTAGACCTCACACCCTTGGATAATTTTCTGTGGGACCATTTGACATCAGTTGTTTATCAGGCGCGCCCAAGAAATATTGAGGACATTAAAAAAAGAATTAAATATGAATGCAGTAAAATAATAGAGGAAATTCTCCGATGTTTTAAGGAATCATGCAAGCACAGAATGGAAATGTGCTTTGAAAAAAGACATTTTGAACAGCACATATAACTATTAAATAAAATTTTCATGTGTAATTATACTATAAATTATCCCAATGGTGTGTGACTTTTACCTCATCCTATATATATATATATATATATATATATATATATCAAAACAATTTTGATTAAAAAGAAGTGACAAGGTTTGACAGTTTAATTTTTTTTGCATTTTTCAAATTTTCGGATAGGGTGTTGCATATTGTGCTTGAAGTTGTAAATAACAAAATATGAACTTCAGACAATTTATCCAAAAACTTGGAGCACGACAATTGTATTTTTCCAATACAATAAAAAAAAAATTGAATAGACAGACTTTGTTGTTTCTTTTTAATCAAACTTGTTTGGATAAATACTTGTTGCCTAAATGTATGTTGTTCACACATATATAAATGTGTCCCCATTATGTATATATGTATAAATATATAAGTGGACATTAGATGTTGACCTCAATGTTATTGATAATTTTAAATATAGCATACCTTAAGATTATATTTTATATATATATATATATATATATATATATATATATATATATGAAGAAATATAGTTTAAGGTGTGCTATATTTATGGGATAAAGTGCTCAATATCAGAGATAGAGTGTATATAAATATAAATATAAAAGTGAACACTGAAGTCAATACTCAGAGCCGACAGTCTGTTTCAAGCTGGACACAATCGTTAGACCTGACAATTGCATCCAGTATGAAACAGCCTGTCGCCTCTGTGTTGACTTCAATGTTCACATTTATATTTTATATATATATATATATATATATATATATATATATATTGACATGATAAGATTAAAAAATCCTTAGCTAAGATTGTTTAGGCATATTGTAAAGAATCCTTAGCCTAGACATATATATTTGTTGATGTTGTCAAACTAATGATCTGCTGTTAAAATTACCTCTACATTATTTGAATATTTTTGCCTTTCAAGCTCCTTTTGAGGTTTGGAATCAGGAAATAAATGGAATAAGATCTGGGGAATAAAGTGAATGCACACAAAATTCTAACTCTAAATTCTTCAAAATATCAATCATCTTACCAGTTCTGAGAGTAGATGCATTTTCCTTCAAAAAATTGAACACCTTTCAGAAACTTCTCTCATCTTTTTCTTTCAACGTCTCCTTTAATCGGCACAGTGTCAGAGTAAAATTCTATATTGACTGTTTGGTCCCGAAATTAGTCAGTCATTAAAATACTTTTCTTATCTCAAAAACCTATGACTATGATTTTTACCTGCTAACTTTTGGATCTTGGATTTCTTCAGCTGTGTTTTGAGCCCAAATACTGCTACTGCATGGACTGCTAGTTGGTGCCTGGGGTATAAAAATGTAACTCTTATTTCATCAACAGCAACCAGTCATTTAAAAAAAGAATCACAAGACTGCTGAAAATGTAACAAAATAAACTTTTTTACAGCTTACAACCTTTTACAGGTTATTTAAAATTTAAAATATTTTCAGATTATAAAAGATTTCTGGAGATAATAATGATTTACTGATACATACCCTACTAATTAACCCATAGATGGGGAAAAAGAGATTGATTAAATACCTTTCTCAAGGGTATTTGTGTGAAAGTGAATGTAATGAATTCAGCTATCTGATTTCCAATTCTGAGCTGTTATCCTTTACACCACCTGCACATTGGTGTTGTAAGCTTGGATGTGCAGGTGGCACCACAATATCTTTATTCTTTGATATAAACCATTTATAATGATATAGGCCTACTCAAGTCAGGAGTGTATACTTAGGCTTTATGAGATTTGTAGGCCATAATCACTTAATTACATAAAGAGGAGTCGGAGTCAGAGGTGCCAAAAATAGAGGAGTTGGAGTCAGAATCAGAGTTGAAGGTTTTGTTTTTCCAACTTCTCAGCCCTGCCTAACTCTGGTGATTGTATGAGAATTGGTTTTTGTATGTGATATGGCCATAAGTCCCAAATCAACTTGGTGATATTCACTCGATATCATTTCTGGCTGCCATTCAAGCATTTTGGAATCTATTTGGCTAACAGCTTCCACATGCATAACTGTATGGCAATTATATAAGCCCAACACATTACCTGAACATTTCTAGTGTCTCAGGAATTGTTTTGGTCAAGATTTGTTGATTGGTTAAAATTAGGTCAGGGACATAACCAACAATTTCAGGAGTTGACATTGCTGGAGGTCTCTCAGACTATGTTGCATCTTGGATTTCAAAATCTTCATGCCCAGCACATTTTTACAGTTTGGTATAACAGGCACTTGTCAGTCAATGTTTGCATCATGCATTCCTGAATTTCCTTTTGAATTTTTTTCTGCAGGAATAGGAATGTCATAATGGCTTGAAATTCCATACTTGAAAAATTCCATACTTTCTATAGACATGTTTCAGTAAATGATCTGAAAATAATTAAATAATTTGTATATGGATCTGTCAAATTGGTAATTTTGCAATGTAAAAGAACTTGTTTTCTTCTAACTCCAGTAACAAAGTAATGGTCAGATTTTGTGAAGAGAGTTGGCTTAAGACCTTTTAATTACCCCACTGTAATAGCCTAATACCTAAGGTTGATATATGACATATTAATAACATATATGATATACACATGATTATATTATGATATTGATATATGGCATATACATGGCCTGGCATGGTGGATTAATCCATAGCAGTTTGTATTGAGGAATCAGAGAGATGAATTAATACCCTTGAGAATGGTATGAAACCATTTCTTTTAACCCCAGTTATGGGTAAATAGTAGGACAGGTTGGGTCCTATAGCCTTGGCTAGCAACTGGTTTAGGAGAAGGAAAAACTCTGAATTCAAAACCAGTCTTGTTCATCCACCAGCTGCCTTGTAGGTCCTGCCTCTTTGGGCAACAGGCAACTAAAAAAACAAATGCAAATGCATATTGTTGCGAAGAAAGGAACTGACTCTCCTACTTCAAGCCAGGACAGAAAATAATGGACTCCTTGGGCTTAGTGCAATGGTTTGAACAAACACAAGATTAGGACACAGCACTGATTTTGGATCATTCATCCATTGTTGTATCACCCACAGCATTTTAGACAACATGATATGTTTATATTTGACATAAATATGTGTGTGTGCTTGTATGTATTTGGCATTATAGATGTTAGTGCATGTGTATATTTACTTATGTGGGTATATATATATATATATATATATATATATATATATATAT
>CAHIKZ030000283.1:895000-905000 GCA_903632075.3 Acanthosepion pharaonis | reverse complement strand
GTATATAAACAAACAATAAGATGTGTACCTACTTAGTATAAGTAGAAACTAATTTTATTATTACATCTAGTGTTCCTTGGCAAACATGTTTCCACTCAGTTTTCAGAAATTGATCGGGAGGGAGGGATTATCAATATATGCATGTGTGTGTGTGTGTCTATATAAAACAAACATATTGAGATATGTATGTGGCCTGCATGGCTCCTGCTTTTATCAGAAGATCGTCGGAACAATGAGGTTTTTTAACAGATGTCAATACACATTTGTGTGTTTCTACATCTATTCCTATCATTTATTTACAATCTTTCTACATCTTTGTAACTATTAGGGGATGCTGAAAAATTCACGTCTAGACCCATTTCCCAACATCTAACCTAATGAACTAAGAATTGGAATATTTTCTGGAAGAGCTTATTGGTTGAGCTGAGAACTTTTCAACACCTGTTTACATTTTTGTATACTTTCTCACTATAATAAGGTACGTTTCGTCAGACAAAACATTTTCATCCAAACGTATTTTGCTAAAATTCAATAGACAGACAAGATCTGTCTATTGAATTTTTTTATTGCATTTTCCAGTTTCCTAATAAGATATATATCAGGATCAAATATGTGGTTAAACTCTTCAAAGTTCATGAATGTTCTTTTTTTCTTTGCATACTTTCAACTATCTCAGTAATTATCAACAATTAAATGTTGTTAATGGTAGTGATAGACAAGATTCTGTTGGCTACATTCAGGCATTTTTATCAAGCTGAAATTTGAAATTGTCCAATGTGATGTCATGTATAATAATGAAAGCAAGCATGACGAGTGTGTATCAAATTTTTAAACATATTATTATTATTATTATTATTTTGTATGCATATTAAATATTTTATAAACACTTTAAGATACTTTCTCCTGTGGTAAAAAAATATTTTATTTAATGTAGGTTGTTTCTTGTACAAAACAGAACAAACATGAACTTTGAACTGTTTATTCACAGTTGAGATCCTGATATACGACATCTTATTTGAAAAATGAAAAAAGACAATACAAAAATTAACAGATAAGCACTGGTTGAATTTAACAAAACTTTTCTCATTCTATAAAAGCATTGAATATTGCTGCCATATCTGGTCTGGTGCTTCTGTGATGCATTTAGAGATTCTTAATAAAAATCCAAAGAAGAATCTGCAATGCTATTGGTCCTGAACTGGCATCTTATCTTCAGCCACCTTCCCACCTTTCATTTTTCTATAAATATTTTCATGGTAATTGTTGTGATAAGCTTCCCTCATTGGTACAGAGACTTTATTAATTCAAGTGCAGTACTAGATTGGCAGAAAGGTCCCATCCTTTTTTTTTCTGAAATGTAACCATAAGTTCTATGTTAACATTTTCTTCTCTTACACTTTTCACTTGTGAAACTCTGTTGAGGCTTCTTGCTTTCCAGTTAATTTTGATCTTCAGAAATTTAAATGCAATGTCAATCTGTCTATATTTCTGAGATGTGGTATTGTAACTATTTAAACTAATAACATTATTCACACTGTTATCTTCATTTTTACTGTCATATTCGCAACAGTTTCAACCGTTGTATGCTCTGGCTTTCTTCAGGTGATATACGTTGGAATCATTACCTTTTAGCTTCTTAATTCCTGTTCTTTTATTATCCTTAAAAATGTTTTACTTTTTCTCATATTCTTTCACACTCAGTAACCCCTTGTGTCTTAGTGGCTTTATTGCTTTGCTTTTGGGTGAAATGATAAAAAATGTATAAAGAAATACATAAATCAATGTATTATAGTCTAAAACTAATTGTCAATAATATACATTTTATAGGAAGATGATTTTCTATATATTAATTTATTTTGGTGAACATTCTAAGATTTCTTTTTATGTCATGTCGGTTTGAGACATAGGTGATTCTATTTCTTTATCATCTCTAAGTTAGGCTAACGGCTACATCATGTTGAATTACCAGTTCTCATACAATCACTGAAGTTAAGCAATGTCATACCTAGATGGGTGACTTCTTGGTAACCAACCTACCAGTTTCCGTAAGGTTGGATCTGCAGGTAGTATAATAGATAATGGCTCAGAAATGGTAATTGGAGAACTATATTCCAATTCCTGTTGGGTTCATTATATTCACTTATGCATAAATACCCATGTCGAAAGGTATGAGTCAACTTTTTCTTCTACAAGTTATGGCTTAATGATGTAATGGAATAACCTGTCACCCCCATGAGTGACTACACTATAGGTAGTAACTACCTATAGGTATCTGTAAGTCAACGGACTACAGCGTCTAGCTGGTATCTGTTGAGTACGGCTCAGAGTTACGCAAGAACTACCAACCTTTCAATAGTAGCACTCTCTACTGGATTGACTTGCAATGACCTTGTGCATAACTGTTACTTTTATTCTTATTGTACTGGTTTTTACAATAAACCATTACTTATTTTATCCACCTTGTTTTTCAAGTATATATTCCAATTAGCACGGAATATGACAGTTAATTAGTAAAACTTGTATCAGTAAACCATTATCTCAAAAAAAAAAAAAAAAACTTACAATCTAAAATTTTTTCTGGCTTTAAATATCCTGAAAAGGGTTGATAATCCATAAAAAAAAAAATGAATGAATCAGTCTATTTGTGAATTGCTATGATTTCTTGGAAAAAATAGTGGTGTAGTTTCCCATTGTCTTCTTTATGGTTTTGAATTCAGAACAGTCGTTCCATTAGACTGGATGCAATTCAAGGCTAGAGAGTCTGATATACTCCGCAATTTAATCCATAAATTGAGGTGAGAGATGCCTTTCCTAAAGGAATTTGTTTGAAAGTGAACTCAACACAAGGTGGGAATACGAACTCAGTTTGTCTGTTTGTCTTTCCACTGCACATTCTAAGATACTGTACTTATTTCAGTTCACTATTATTTTAATACAGAAAATATAAAGTAAAAATAATCAGTTTTCTTAAAAATGTATCAAATAAAGCTTAGATTATTTTTCATAAATGTTTTTCATAAACTTTATTTGCTTATCTAAAAAATAATAGACATCAGAAGGCAAACATATAACAGATATATATCAAACTAGTTTAATACAAACAAAAGCATAGTTTTCTAAAGATAGTCTTGAGCAATGAAAATTAAGTTTGGAAATTTATTAACAGTATGAACAAACATATGACTCAGGACAATACAAACATACACACTCCTGGGAAAAAAAAAAAAAATGAGCCAAACCCAAAATGCGAAAAGTCAATTAATGCTTTGGAATATATTAGAGAATTTTGTAGAAAGTCTTGCTTCTCACGATTAAAAAGTTGTTTTCTAAACAACAATGATCAGATGTTATTTTTCAACAAGATAAAACTCCTGTTCATATTGTAAAGGCCACTAAAGTGGGATTTCACAAAAAGTCCTATAAGGTTTATATTTTTTACCAGGTCTGTAGTAATGTTAATGATAATCTTTGCTGTTTCCCTATAAAGAAAACATTCATTGACCGAGCAACCAGAACTACTTTTGGTTGAAATTTATAAAATCTATCTCTTAAAATAATCTTTTAGGAAAATTGGATTATCAGGTTCGGTAGCTGCTATCACCCTTTCTAGTATTGATGAGGGTTTTCTTCCTAACCTTTCATTTGTAATAGTGTGGAATATGAACATCTTGATTATGCAATTATTTTCTTTTCAAGCTACAAGTGCTATCCATTTTAGTTGTTGCTGCTGTTGGTAGTCCTCAAGTGATGTGGTTTCTCTTATTTTGTTGCACAAGTTCACATTGAAAATCAACATTTAAACCTGGGAGAGAAAATTTGGTCTCAGATACAAACTAACTGGGAAACATTTTTCAACTATACTGTTTAAAGTAATCTCTATTGAATGAAACAAATATTGAGTCACCTTTCTGTAAAAAAAAGCTGTTCTCATATTTTCTCATAAAGCTTAAATATTTAAAAAAATCAAAAATGAAAAGCTGTCCTCTACAAAATTACTTTATGTATTTTTAAAAATTCTTACTTATTTCCTGACCAATGAATTGTTAAATCATTAAAAGTATAATATTTTGCAATTTGGGGATTTATCCATTTCTTTTTAGGTCCAAGAGTGCATATCTTTTGTGTGTGTGCATATATATATATATATATATATATATATATATATATATATAAAGAAAAAACAGACCATTTAAGGTACCATTATTTTAATTTAAAGATGCCTTCATCAGATAGCACTTAAAGTTTTTGGAAATGCTATCTGATGATCCGCCGCCCTTTAAAAGGGCTCTGGTGAAATAAATTATTATATAATGGTACCTTAAAGTGGTCTGTTTTTCTTTAAAATATTAGCTCTGATTTACATTGAGCTCTCAGGATTTCATCCTCCTTGGGATTACCCATACGGATTACCAAGTTTTTTATAACTTAACTATACACACACACACACACACACACACACACACACACATAAACATATATATATTTAATACAAGTAAAGGTTTTATTACTTAGCTGATTGATGTTACCTTTGGCATCCTGACTCCTGAGTTTGGTAGGCTGCCCCCCTGGGAATCAGTCTGTTTACTCGTCAGGGGGTATCAGCAATTGACTGCTTATACTTTTCATTTTTTTTTTTTTATCTGCACTTTTCATTGGTGCAAAGTTTTATATATATATATATATATATATATATATATATATATATATATATATATATATATATATAAATGAAAAGATTACTTAAACTTTTGAAATATCAATTTTTTCTTTATTTATGGTTTATATAGCAGTTGTTATGTTATGTTATATTATTAATTAAATTGTAATATTGGTTAATTTTTATTATCAATTAAATTATAATATTCTGGTTAATATTTTTAAATAATATCTTAATTGATTTATTATGTTACATTATTATTAAAGTAACAAAGTAAATATTTGTTAATATGTCAGCATTAACCCATTATTTCATACTTCTTATTTAATAATTTAATTTGATTATTAAAAGTTAATATTGATAATTGATGTTGGGATAAGATTGATATTTAAAAGTTAAGTAATCTTTTCATATATTATTAATGCTCTATTTTTATTATTTTCATATTTTCAATATTGAGCACTATATATAAAAATATCTGCTGTTTCGTAAATCTTAAATCTATGATAATGTTTGAAATAATAAAAATGTCAGATTAAAAATAAATCCATTATGTATGTATATATATATATATATATATATATATATATATATTATATATATATATATATATATAAAATTTCTCCGATTTAACCAGTAGAGAAGATAATATTTATGAATAAAAATGATAATAGGAAAACTAGTAATTGCTGATGCGTTTCATCCAATGTGGTCTTTATAAAGTCAGCAATTACTAGTTTTCCTATTGTCATTTTTATTCATATATATATATATATATATATATATATATATATATATATATATATATATATATATATATATTCACTTCATGATATATTATTAGGTTTTGCTCATCTGGCAAGCCACTGTGGCTGAGCCAATCTAAAGCATGTTGGATCTAACATAGGTTTTTCCTGCAAGTGGGTGCTGAAGTTGCATATTCTTCTTTAATAAGATTTCTTGAATATTCAGGCTGGTAGATGAAAATAAAGAAATATACTGTTTAATAAATAAATGGATCATCTACCCAAATATTGGTATCCACTAAATTAACATTTAAAGTGATAAAATCTGCTGGATTAATGAATAAAAAATCCATTACTTCTTTAGAAATACATATATAAACACATGTGCACCACTGATCATGTTCTCTTGGAAACTGATGGTCTGGCATTTGAATATGATGCGCTTACTGGATTAATTTAACAGGTGGTCATGCGTGGTGTTGCATTTAATTATAATTTAATATAAGTTTGTAACAGTCAATGTTGGTGTGCAGATACAAGAGGTGCATAATTATTGGTTCAAAGGTCATTCATAGAAGTGTTATTACATAACTTCTGTTGTTCCAGCTGAAAGTATAATCTGGCATGGTTCTGGAACCAGGATATATGTATATATATATATATATGCACTGGCTGACATTACCATGAAAGATGGATAGGTAGAAGAGGACCTGTTCCATGGTCTGCACATTCTCTCACTCAAGATCCTTTGGATTTTTATCTATAGGAGCCATCTAAAACAATTGGTTATGTAACAGACAATAATGTAGAGATGCTTCACCAATGTGTCATGGAGTCTGCAAAACTATTCAACACCATGTGGGAGTATTTTAAAGAGTCCACCAGTCAATGATCTAATGGGTGTATGTGTGTTTAAAAGCAAGCAGAGGACATTTGAACATTTGTTACAAGTTGCTGTGTTGAGGTACAACGATGGTTTTGTACATTTTACCTTGTTTTGGTGTCAGGAACCCGCCCTCAAAGTTTGCAAAAGTATTTTTGGATTGAATCTTGGATTGTACATTTAACAGCATCTGCCATAAACATTAAACTTAAAAACTCAAAAATGAAGGATTTGTGGACATATGTTTATATGGACTTTTGTACTTGTTTTGGTTTGAGGAACCTATCTACAAAGTTTGTAAAAGTATTTTTGCTACCACCATATATATATATATATATATATATATATATATATATATATATATATATATATATATATTATTATATATATATGTATATATATATATATTATTATATATATATAATATATATATATATATATATATAATATATATATATATATATTGTATATATATATATATATATATATATATATATATATATATATATATATATATATATATATATATATATATATATATATATATATATATATATATATATATATATATATATATATATATATATATATATATATATATATATATATATATATATATATATATATATATAATATATATATATTTATATATATATATATATATATATATATATATATATATATATATATATATATATATGTATGTATAGTGTGTATTTGGGAAGCAATCCCACTTTTTATGCAAATTTCATTGAAAACAAACTGATAAAGGTAGGATTTTTATTCAATTTTAATTATAGAAAAGCTATAGACGGTGCATTTCGCCATCTGTTGGTCTTGACTTCATCAGGTCAGAATGAAAGACAAAAACTGCATAAGGAAAATGCTTTGGGATTTTTGAGGGCACGAGGGGCAATGCATTCTCCTTACACACAAATTTGTCTTTCATTTTGACCTGAAGAAGTCGAGACCAACAGACGTCAGCGAAATGCGTCATCTAGCTTTTCCACTTTGTCTCATCATCTCAACTTTTGTTTCTCAGATATTATTATATATCCTACGAACACACACAAATGCACATACAAACACACAAACAAACACACACATGTACATATATCTGAAAGAGAGAAATTTTGGCCTGCCTATTTGTCTGTTGGGTTATTTCTTCTTTATGTAAGTAGAAACTATCTTATCTACCACAAGCAAATTATTTAGCTTGGGAATTTTATTTTATAGGGTAAGGAATGCCTGACCAGGAGTAAGAACATATTTTGGCACAATGTGTGATACGTAATCTTTTCCTTAATGTTGTTGTAACAAGAACGGTTAATAGATAAAACACTCGCAAAAAAATGGAAAAAAATGGACTCACTCATATGAAGCAGTCATAAAACTCAGGGTATCTGTGTGCTTCATTTTATCCAAGAACCAAATCTTATTTCCTTTCTGTCTTCTGTGCTTTGTCTTAGACTTTTGGTTCCCCCCAACCTTTTTTTTTTAAATTAATGATGCATGTACATATACCATATCAAATAATTCCATGACCAATTTGATGGGTGCCATATTTTGTCCTTTGTGACATTTCTCAAAGCAAGAGAAATTATTCCTATCCATAATACATCTAATACAATTTAAAATTTACATACATCTTTACATTATTTGCATTCAGGCTAATATCCTCATCTATGTTGTTGTTATCACACCATTTCAGCTGTTGAACTCTCCAGCCTTTTTAGGGAATTTTGAACTGAAACCTTTATTTAATCTATGGGATAGATTGTTCTGGCTCTGCTGTCCAAGTCTAGGGAAGAAAGACAGAAGGTACAATGACTGAAATGTGATAATAATTGCAGGTTATTTAAAGCCAGAAAAACCTTTTAGATTGCAAGAATTATGTTTTGGAGATAATAATGGTTTAGTGGTACAAGTCTTACTAATTAAACCCATACTTCTCCTGGTTTGGCTGGGGTAGTTTCAAAATAATATTAAGCTCAAACCCCAGGGGACCATTTCCACAGGTAGTACCTGTCCTTCAGGGTGGGGGACTGGGGTTATTACCCAATGCCTGAGGCATCCCCAGATGAGGAAGTCTTAGGTGGTCTTGATCAATTTTTCCACGGTAATACCGTTAAACCCCCTTTAAACCTCAACTACATTTAGTAGTGATGTGGGTACACTGAAAAATCTACTTACTAATTAACCTATAGCTGGTGGAATTGGCAAATTCATACCTTTCCCAATGGTATTTGCATGTAAGTGAATATAATGAACCCAACTGGAATTGGAACTCAGCTCTCTGATTAACAATTCTGAGCCATTATTAATTACACCAAGCACACATCCAAGCTTATAGGTCCTGTTATTTTCAAGCAGTTACCCATCTAGACACTGACCCTGGTTGACATTGCTTAACTTTGGTGATCCTATGTGACCCTGGTTGACATTGCTTAACTTTGGTGATCCTATGTGAACTGGTGTTTTAACATGGCTGTATAATTTCCACATACAAAAATGCAATATGTATCCATGTATATATTTTTTGCATACAACACTTTCCTACATACTACATACTCAGAAGAGTTCACTGCATGGAGATGGATGAATTGCCCATCTGCATCTAGTGGATTCTTCCATTGATATAAAAGTAAGAACATTTTATATTATGTTAAACTTGATAAGCAAATTGTTCATCTCCATGTATTAGACTCTGCTGTTGATGTACTAGAAATAGAGATTTTTTGTTATTTTTTAAATTATTTAAACATTTTCCTTTGAAGTTAAAAACAGTAAAACATAAAGTGTGTAAAAATTGTACAAATGTTCTGCATATCTGAATGCTTTTGGCTATTCTTTTAGCCATCATCAAGGATGATTTCTATTTTTTTATTTTTAACTGAATGTATGTTTTTTTTATGTATGTATATAGAGTTATAGGAATTCATATAACAGTTAACCTTGTAATCAACATTAACAACATGCCTGCTAGATCTAAATTGCAGAGAACCAATATTATTTATGAATTCACATGCCCCTTTAGGGACTTTGTTCCTGATCAAATCAAACTCATAATTATATTGGACATACCACTACATGCCTATCAAGAGGACTCACGTTACAGCTCTCTGACCATAGCTCAATTAGGATCCATTTAAACACACGGAAACCTACCAAACTCCATCTGCAACATACTTGTAGAAAATAAATAAATATACTCTGTTTATTTATTAAAGAGTATATTTATTTATTTTCATCTACTAGCCTAAATGTTTAAGAAATCTTATTAAAAGAAAAACTTAGGTTCTCTCTTTAATACATCTTGGTCATGGAGTGCATTGATGATCAAGCAAAGTTGAATAGTGCCTTAAAAACTCAAATCTTTCTCAAATCTGACCAAATGATTAAATGGCATATTTTTGGGGAAAGCCTCTTTTGAACTCTTGCTTGGAACTTTTCTGTATCTCTTTTTAAGGTGTAAAAGTTTAGCTGATGCAGTCTGTTCATATTTATCTATCTCTTTAATACTTTCGTTTTTCTTCCTTTTTAACTATCTAATAGTCTTTCATCTTTTCTTCCTGTGTTTCTATCTATCTATATATCTATCTCTTTCTCTATCTATCTATCTATCTATCTATCTATCTATCTATCTAATACTTTCATATTTTTTCTTTTCTATGTATGTAATACTCTTTCTTTTCTTTGTTTCTTTCTTCTATC
>CAHIKZ030000283.1:860000-890000 GCA_903632075.3 Acanthosepion pharaonis | reverse complement strand
GGCATGTTTATACACATGCAAAGACAATTCAAAATACTTTTTAAAATACACAGGGTCCATAAACTAATAATCTTTTGGATTTATGATTAGTAAATATAGTTGTACTTAACAATATTCTCTAAACTTTACACTATTGAAACTGAATTTTAAAAGATTTAAAAACTTTATCAATTATTCTAATTAAAAAAGTTATTCTATTTAAAAAATGAAAACAAATCTTGTAAAAATTCATTATTCATTGAAAAAAATTTTTTTCTGAAGTCAATATTGTCTGTAATTTATCTTATTTATGAAAGCAATTAAAACCTTTTCTAATTAAATAATGTCTTAGTTTTATTGCATTTTTTATTTTACAATTCAGTGCAGATTTTCTGTAAGTTAGGGTCTGATTTTTACAAAAAAAATTATGATTTAATTTTTTCAAGGAGTTCTGCTTTTAACTAATATAGTCATTAAAACAATCTTGTTGAATTTCTCTAGTTTTCATAAAATTAAGTGAGATGTAACACGTAAAAAAAAATATTTTAAGCATGTTTTTCTAAAAAAGAAAAACATTTCAAAAATAATTTCATTCATTTGTGAATAAGTCATGAAAGTTTTATTAAAATCTGACAATTATTTGATTATTAAAGAATTTTAAAATCAGTGTGTCTTTCCCAGCAAAAAAGGATGCTAAAATTTGTTATGCTAATTTATAGTCCATCTGCTGAACAAGAATTTTAACTAAAATTCCAAATTTTCTAAAAAGGATTAAAAAATATAATTAAATAATCAAAAAATACTTTGTCTTGCCTCTTAATGATAACATCAATATTTTGATGATAAAATTTACTTTTTATCAAGTTTAGGGCATTTTTTCATCATAGTGCTCTTTTTTCAGAAAAAGTAATGGAAATACCTATTAAACACTCCAAATACCTTAGTCTATGGATTAGTTATAATAAATTTAGTACAGGAGTAACATAGTAAAATCTCCACTAGGGGTAGTTTTGTCCAGCATGGCAAATTTCAAGAAAACCAAAACATTAACCTAAAAACTCAAATAATGTTCTTAAATAGTCTCATCAGATTGAGACTTTTATATGGATGTCCTCCATGGCGCCAAACCTATTCAGAAATATCTAAACTGTCAACTGTATACAATTGCTCTTTTTGAAGTCATGATTAAAAATGGCCCTGAACAAATGAAGCCTGTAGGTCTTAGCAAAGACCACTCTTCTTTGAACCTTGTGGACTGGCACTACAGAATCACAAACAAAGACCTGCACTAAATATCTTGAAAACTTCCAGCAGCAGCAACAAAAATAAAATGGATATCACATGTAATACAAAGATAATATAATGATGTAGTCAAGAGGTTAACATTCCACACTAGTTCAAACAAAAGGTTAGGAAGGAAACCTCCATCAATCCTGGAAAGAGCAATAATAACGATTAGTGGTCTTGAGAAACCTATTTTCCTGAAAAACTGTTTGAAGAGAAAGATTTTATAAATTTCAACCAATGGTAGCACTGGTTGCTCAGTTGATGAATGTTTCCTTATAAGGAAACAGTTAATATTATCATTATGATTGCCATTTATTCATTTTTCACTTTTTGGCACATCAATGATTTTCTGCACCCCCCCACCTTTTATGTAGATCCTCTAGATTTATTACATATTGAGAAAAATTCTACCCCCCCCCAATTATTCTAACCCCCAATTATTTTAAATCCCCCCTAGTCTTGTTCGGGGTGGTAGGCAGACCTGAACCCATTTATGCGGGGTTTACAGGGAATTTTTGGCCGAGCCTATGGGCTTGGATTGCCCCAAATTAAATTCGGCCTTGTGCCACATCCTACCCCGTGGGAAGTTGGTAAATATTAGTAGCTGGGATCTATTACTCAGCCCTTAGCTGTTGTTGAACCCTCTGCCTTCAACCAGAGAGGAACCTGGACAAGGCTATGCCGAGGAGCAGAATCTTGTCCGGGATGGTAGACAGACCCGAACCCATTTATGCGGGGTTTATGGGGAATTTTTGGCTGAGCCCCACATCCTAACCCATGGGGAGGTTGGTAAATATTACTAGCTGGGATCTGTTGAGTACAACTCAGACTTACGTGAGAACTACTGACCTTTCAATAGTAGCACTCACTTACTGAATTGACTTGTGATGATCGTGTGCATAATTGTTACCATATTTCTTATTGTACTGGTTTTACAAAAAAACCATTAATTATTTTATCCACCATGTTTTTCAAGTATATATTCCTATTAGCATGCAATATAACAATTATTCAATAAATGACTATTTGTTTATATATATCAATAAAACTTGAAATGCTTAATAAGTGTATATATCTACAGCTAGCGATGGATAAATTGTCGCCATTTTATATTCTTTAATTTCACACATGCATATTGTTTTCGATTTTGTCAACTGCACAGGATAGTAGAGTCAGTTTGGCGTCATCTGTGAGAAAAAAGCACTATGACACAATTCACTCTGCCAGAAATTTGGAAATGGTACGCTGTACTGCTTGGCATTCGCACTGGAAGCTCCAATATGAACATTTCAAAGTGTTTGGGTGTCAATCTGAGAACAGTGCATTTGAAAAGAGTTGTGGGTGTCTAATAGTGATTATGAAGGTACAGCAACTCAGAAAACGAAACTAATAAGAAAAGAACTGAATTTGTTGGTGAGGGCCTCAGATTCAACATAGAGGCCTACATCAAGTGCCTTGAGGAGGTAGTGCAGCGCTGGGTCAAGAGAGTAACAGTTGGAAAACCCTATGTCTGGCAACAGGACTCTGCACCATGTCACAGAATCCAGTGATGGCTATCAGACAATTTCTGAGATCACATCCCCCCATACATCGGGCCACCTAGACTTTAACCCCCTTGATTATTATGTGTGGGGTGCAGTTGAGCAAGAGACCAACAAAGTTCTTTGTAACACCAAAGATGAACTGAAGGCAAGGATTATGGCAGCATTCATCAACTTATACAAGGAGATCATCCAGGAGAATTGCTGGAGATTCCGAAGTTGTCTGGAGGCTGTGGTTGAAGCCAATGGTGATTTTATTGAATAAATTTACTGTTTAGTATTTCAAGATATTTTTCAGTGATTTTGGCAAATATATCTGTTAAAATGAGACGTCAGTGTTATTTTTATTTTTGAGTAATTTAGATGACAATTTATCCATCGCACCCTGTTGTATTCTAATATATATATATACATCTTTTACATATTTGCTCTACATTTTTGTTCTATTTTTACCAAAATTAAATTCATAATTATATATATATATATATATATATATATATATATATATATATATATATATATATAAAGTTAAATTCCCAAATCAATTCTGTGGACAAGACAAATTGTTATAAGATGACAGTTGGAAAAAAATCTTAGTTTTTGTTGACATGTTTTGTCTTCTGATTTTTCCAAGCAAAAATGAAAGCGAAATGTTTTTGTCGTTACAGTTACATTGCAAAATGCAAATTTAAAAAAAGAGAGACACTTCTGCATATGCCTCTTTCTGGTTAATGTAAATTTCCTTTATACGAAGAGTTTTTTTTTTTCTTTACAAGTAATATAGTTAAATTCCCAGATCAATTCAAAAAATCCAGATAAAAAATTAAGATTTTTTCCCAATTGTCATCATATCATCTATCTATCTATCTATCTATCTATCATATATATATATATATATATATATATATATATATATATACATATATATATATATATATAGAGAGAGAGAGAGAGAGAGACACAGAGACAGAGATAGATAGAGAGAGATAAATAAGTTTTTCCTCACCAAAAACACAAGAGCTTCATGTAGAACATGATGGACAGGTGCTGATTAAAACCTGACCATGGCATAATTTAAATATTGATATCTATGCTGTACTATAGTCATAGTTGAAAAATACATTTTATTTATAGGGTGGGAGTTATAAAATAAAAAAAAACACAAAAAAATAATATATACACATAAACAGAAACACATATACACACACACTTACATACCTCCAACTACAATAATATAATTATAATTCAAAAACAAATATATACAGATTTAATAAGTAATTTTAAGTATAATACAAATATATATACAAATATAATGACATATCCACATATACAAATAGATATATACATCTACATTTATATATAAATGCAAAGGTGTACAAATAAAATGTATTTGTACCTACACTCAAGGTGCAATATCTTATATAGATAGATATATAGATAGATAGATTGTTATGTATGAAAGCCTTCTTTATGAGAGTGATTCATTTCTTGTACTATTGTTCCACAATAATTATCTATCTAATATATTATATAAAAGTGGACATTGAAGTTAACACTCAGTGGTGCTTAAACATAATCATCAGGCCATGTTCAGTGGGTGCTGAATTCAGTATTGACTTTTATATTTACATACACTCTATTCCTGATATTAAGCACTTTAACCCATAAATATAGCATACCTTAAAACTATATTGTTCACACACACACACACACACACACATTGTCATCCACAGACAGACTGTTTTGCTGTATCACAGCTCATCAGTGTGGTTAGATGTCGGGTTTCCTCTAGCTAGGATTAAAACCTGGCTGAATTGGCGTCAGTTGGAGATTTTACCCCTAAGCTGTTGATGCACGGCAGGGAAGAAGATGAATTTTAAGCATATTTATTTTTAGATAAACACAGTGACCAAGAGGACTCGATTCACTTTACCTAAGAGTTTTGCATTATTAGCCGTAATAGTCACTGTTTACAAACTCACATTTCCTTCCCCAGAGAGCTCAACCGAAATAAGTTTTTCATAGATAGATAGAAGCAATGTTGTGACACAGGGTCTGAAGATCACTTTAAATGTGAAACTGACAGTTACCATACAGTTTTGATTTCTATGTCCACACTGTCAATTTTTACAAATTCACTTTAATACTAAATATTCTTCCTCCATGAATATAGCAAATTTTAAACAATATATTTCTATGTATGAATATATATATATTTGCACACATACATATACACACACATATATTCATTTGTTCAAGTTTTGAGAAATCAGCTTTTATATATATATATATATATATATATATATATATATATATATATATATATATATATATAAAAAGGGAGGTATATATTCCATAGAATTTTATTTTACTTTTACTGAATTAGTTTTTATCAGATATAATTGTTTTGCAACCTTTTTCAATTTTTTTTTTAATATTAAACCACTTTTTAAAATATTTTTTATTTTCTTTCGACAACTGTTTATCCATCTGGCATGTAGGCGTCAAAAAATATTAACACCTCGTTGCATATTAACAGGCTAAAGACGAAGACATTGTCAGTGTTGATGTTGGCAACTATGTACTTTTAAGTAAATTGTTACTAGGAAGAAAATATAAATGGTAGACTTCCATGATGGAATTCCACTGTGGATGTAAAAAAAAATGTCTGTGAATGAATGAATGCAAAATATAGTTGCATTCTTCTGTGCATAACCTCACAGAGGGACAAAGATGCAAGTTATTTCAAATGTATATCTCCACTTAGGGAAAATGAATTTTTCTTTAGTTGAGTGGACTTTCTGAAAATGAAGACAGAAGTAGTGGAAGAAAGACACAAATGTCTGTTCATTTTTGTAATTTTTGCATGAACACTTGAATAAAAATTTAGAGACATATATGACTTCTTTCTCACAAATCCAAAGAAAAATAACCAATATTATTGGTCCTGACCCGGTGTCTCGTCTTCAGTCACTTTCCCATCACCATGATGTAGCTTCCCTGTGTTTTTTCTATAAATACTTTCATGGTAATTGTTTGGATGAACTCTCTGCTATGGTATCTAGATTTTATGAATTTAAACACATTAAGAGATTGGCAGCAAGGTCTCATCAATTCAGAGTTGAATTGACAAGATGTAACTGTAAGTTCTATGCTAATGGTTTCTTTTCTCACACTTCTCGCTTGTGGAATTTTCTTTGGCTCCATGCTTTCCAGCCAACTTTGAAAACTTAAATGCAATGTCAATCGTTATCTACAGTCTTCTTTTGTTTTTACTCATCTATTGTCCTTGGTTCTTAATAATGTTTCTCATCTTTCTTATTCTTTCACACTCAGTAATCCCTTGTGCCTTAGTGGCTTTACTTCCTTGCATGGGGTGATATGAAAAAAGTTATAAATGATATGATTTAGATCTGATAAAAATAACAGAAAACAAAAATAGTTACTGTATAAACTTGAGTATAGTACAAATTTTTATGTACGAGTTTTTATCCAGAAAATTTTTTTAATAGTGTAAAACTCATGCATTTTCGGTGACCAGTTGCATTATCCTCAGGTAAATTTTTTCTCAAAGTGTTAAAAGTCATGCAAAAAATTTCAGAGGTTGCATTATATGTGAAGTCAGCTTATACATGTACATACAATAAATTGATTATTTTTTTATACTTTTATGTAAATGGTTTTATCAGTTTCTCAATTTTTTTACAATAGTGTGAAATTGAATTTTTTTCCTACTATGATTTATACAATAATAGAATAAATAGTCCCAGAAATAATGGTATTATTTAAGTATGAATTGGCAATTCCACCTAAAATCATAATATTTGTACACTATTCTGTTTTCTGTCTCAGATCATAGTGTTGATATATATATATATATATATATATATATATATATATATATATATATATATATATATATATATATATATATATATATATGTATGAGCAGGCACATAATGTTGAAACACTGGTTCCCAATTAATGCTAGATGGATGTTTGGGAATAGCAGGTGCTTTAATCTTAGATGTGCAGATGGTGTAGTGGATAATGGCTTGGAATTGTTAATTGGAAAGCTGAGTTCCAATTCCAGTAGGGTTTGTTATATTCACTTATGTACAAATACCCTTGGGAAAAGTATGAATCTACCTTTTCTCTCCCCATCTATGGGTTAATTAGTAAGACTTGTATCACTAAACCATTATTATCTCCAAATAAAAACTAGTGTATGCTACACAATGTTTTTATTTTCTGGAAAATATAAAGTGGACAAAATTTTTTGTCTGGCACATTTTATCCTTTATGATTTCATTGAACTAAAATGATGTTTACGTTTGTGGGATGCACATGAGGGAGAAGTGACACTGAAATTTCAAATTTAAATTGAAAATTTTTTTAACTTTTATAAAAATGACAACTTCATTTTTATTACACCATTTCGTTTAAATTTCATTGAATAATTTTATGAGGAAATTTTATTAATTTTCATGCTCAGATTAATTTTTATCATACTTTGAGAATCGTGTTTTCTGGATTCATTTTCTATATAAAAAATATTAGTGCATTTCAACAATTCATGATTACAAATGCATTGAGCCTTTATAAAAAAAAAGTTTACAATTATCTGCCTCATGTCATGACTAAACTTCCCGTGTTTATGATTTTAAAATTCACTTTTTGTATTCATAATAAGCAGAAAATATAAATGTTTCTTCATGTTTCGTTCCAGTTTTTTAACTTAAAATTGATAGAAAAATTTTAATTTTTTGCTCTATTTATTAAAGCAAAATTACTTCTTACAATTAAATCCTAAAGTTTTACACATTTAGATATAAATAATACAAATATCTAAAATTAGGTCATTCAACATTCTATTTTCATTAAGAATTTCATTCACCAATTTAAAAAGAAGTGCCGCAGTTTTGTTTATTTTGTGTGTTTGTGTGCTTGTGTATGCGTGTTTGTGCATGTGTGTTTGTGTATGCATATTTGCGTGTGTGCTCCATTTATTAAAAAACAAATACTATTGTTGCGAATTAGGACATTTTCTTTTATTTTATGAAATTAGTTGCTTTTGGAATAAATATAGTACAATTTTAAGTTAAAATTCTGTATTGTCTCAGCATTGTACTGCCTCCTCTCCCCACCATCTAAGCAGTCATACCAAAATAATGAAACCATCAGCCCTAGTGCATAACATATGAATTGTAGAGCAAATTTTATTTGGAACAAATTTTCAGTAAAATCTATAATCAGTGGGCATCATATAAAAATCTGAATTTTTATTCATCTGGATTCAACAGTAAAATATAACTGATTTTAATGTCTCTCCCTATCTCATGAATTTACTATTGCACTATATATTTAAACATTATAGTGAATATCGGTTTTCATATTTTGTTTAATATTCACTTGATTGAATTGTTTTTGTTTTTTTACCATTTATCAATCCTTGAAGGGTTATTTAAAGCCAAAACATATTTCAGATTATAGGAGGTTGCTTACAGTAACTGGTGATCCCAAGCAGTCTTCTATTTTAGTACTGACTTGGTTTGACACTGCTTAACTTTGTCTTTGTTCAATAAATCCTACCTTTGATATCACAGGATATGTAAATAGCTAGTATTCAAAATAATTGGTTATACATATTTACTATATCAGTAAATATGTAATCAATAAAGTGCTAAAGTAAAAGCTTTAATGTATCTGTTGAATATATCCTATTTCTGATGCCACAAGTATATAAATAATATAATATATACATATATATATATATATATATATATATATATATATATATATATATATATATATATATATATATATATATATATATATATATAGCCATTTTGTTTCAATGTCTAGTGTCTTATCAAGTGATGGTGTTGAATGTAGAATAAAAAAAAACTCTATTTTCACATTCAACACCATCACTTGATGAAGACACCAGAAGTGTTGAAACAAAATGGCTACTTTTGTAGTGATTTTATAACCTATTTATATTATAATTTTTGAATAAATTATATTTGCTCTACTCTGTATTGAGCACTCTTAAGAATAGTATTTTTGGTTATTGGAATTTATTCCATATACACCAATCCTATACTTGTATATATATATGTGTGTGTGTTTGTGTGTGTGTGTGTGTGTGTGTGTGTGTGTGTGTGTGTAAAAATATATAGAAAATAGGAAAGAACTCAAGTAGGTAAATAATCCAAAGTTCTTTAGTATTTTTTGTTATTATTTTTAAAAAACAGTGCTCGATACAAAAGTAGAGCATAAATGTAATTATTTATTTAAAAATATGATTCCATCGCTACATAAGAAGTCTCATGTTTCAAAACAAGAGCCGAAAACTTCAATATAATTATTTGAATTAAAGTACCAAGCTCTGTTCCATCTTCAAGCGAAATTTTTTTGGGAATAACTAATTCCTGAAATTTAGGCATTTTATAAACATATTCATTATTAAAATTAAAAATACTATGGTAACGGCTAGAGCAATTAGTTGAAAAAAAGGCCGTAAGGGTTAATAATTTGTATCAATATCTCAGTTACATTCAAAGAGGTCAAGTCAGGGTAAGGTTGGGGTGTCTAAATTTAAAGCAGAAGATGACATCGTCTAGTCTGGTTAAGTGTCTATGGAGATTTATTTATTTATTTATTTTATTTTTTCATTGTGTGTGTGTGTGTGTGTGTGGTAGTTGAAGTAGTTGTGTGTTTTTCACTGGTGACCAGTCATGTTTGAGTATGGATAAAAACCAGTATTATGAATGCTGATTTTCAAGGCAAGTCCTCGTTTTGAAATGATCTAATTTTCTTACTCTACCTTTAGTTCCATGCCAAATTAACCTTTAACACACCTCATTATTAATATTACTTCTGTTTCCACTGTGTTCTTTTTCAAGGCTTCTCAATTGCAGTATCCTTATTGTTAATTTCGCTCACAGTAGTTTTTTGTTGTCATAGCAGGATATATAGCAACACAACTATGAAATTCAAACAAATTCAAATTTAGGGATCAGAGTCACCTTCAGTGGCAGGATAAACCTTTTGAACAGCAAATGTAGTCACAGGATGATAAAGGTTAAGCAGAATTTAGTAAAGGTTGACGATGGTGGTAGCTGAAACTGTGACATCTTTTCCACTGGTGCTATGATTTTTGTTCTAGCCCAGGTAAAAGCCAGGATTGTGAATGCTGATTTTTGAGGCAGGCCCTTCCCATTTTGAAGATTAGCACAATACAATCTATCCTATTTGCTCACATCTGAAGAACCAACAATCTTTCCATTGCCATCTTACAATGTACCACCTTAAGCAAAATAAGAAGCAGGTAGAGATAAAAAAACTGGAGGTTCCTTCATAGAGACTCAGACATTGGCACACAGTTGAGACATGGAGGCAGCTGATCAGGTGCTCAGATACACAGTGACCTTATGACAATACCTGGTCCTGTGATTGGTGTTGATGATAAATCTCTCTATTCAGTATTTTCCTCTATTTGGTGTCGCTGAGAGTATATCTGTACTTTTTAGACATTTCAGATCCACCCAAAATATCGAGATTAATAAAATTTTGGTGGCAGGAATTAACAGTATGTTTTATCCAAATGTCATGTGGGATTGTTCTTTAAATGTTTCAGTGAGTGGCAAAAAAAAAAAAAAAAAAAAATCAAAGTGATTCTGTGTTGAGTATAAGTTCTGGTAAGGGATTGGTCTTTGGAAATATTAACTGAAGTATTAAAATGCCACAACAAATGATTGATTTCTGGTGAGCCGACAAGAACAGTTATCATGGTTGGAGCAAAGCACAACAAAAGTGCTGGCAGTTTAGCCAGCTAGGTCACATGGCTATTATTTACTCACCACCAAAAGGAGACAACAGTTTTGGTCAAATACATACAGACTAATAACTGAATACTGGCAATCCCTCAAATCAAGAGAAACTCATCAAATCACCGCCAGACTTTGTGAAAGCCCTTGGGATCAGATTGATGGTTAGTCCTGGTTGTGAGGGAAAGGTTAGAATGAAAAGAAAAAACAAACTTTTTAGCTTTCACTGGTTTTACCCCCTAAAAGCAAATGTGTTGATCATGACACTATTTCTGCTAAAAAATAGTTCAGTGAAGTCTTTCTTTTAACAGACACGGAAAATAATTCTATAATGAATTTTGGCCATTCTCTTCTTCCATATCCTGCTCCCAACTGTCATTCCCTATCTTTTATTACCTGTAATCAATTCTTATAAAGAGAATGAAATAGAAGAACATTGTTTTAATCTCCAGAGTACAATTTGAGCCCCCCACTACTTGCAAAAAATATTCAATCTTCATAGCAATAATTTTAAATCAAAATTTAAGCCTCAAAATATGAACAAGTCTGATATTTTCAAATAAAACAGTTAAAGTGAGCCTAGATTTGCCAATTGAATCCTTCAGTTCAGTTGAGAAAAATAAATTTATACATAGGTAAAAATTCAGATATAAATAAAGATATATCTGTAAAAAGACAATAGGAATAAAGAGAATCAATGTTTTAGCAGCCTTTTCTCACTACTAATGAAATATTCCATTGCTATGGTAACATTTTGCTTTTTGACATCAAGTAATGTCTCTTGTTACCATAACAATATTGTTGATAGATTGATTTTTTTTTATGGCTTGTCAACCTTTTTAAGGTTATTTAAAGCTGAAATATATTTTTGTATTGTAAGAATCTTTTTGGAGATAATCATCATTTTCTGGTATGTTTTACTATTTAATCCATAGCTGGGAAAAATAACAATAGAATTTCTTATTGAGTAAGGTGATCAGAACAGTCCTAGTGTGCTTTATAGTATAGTTTGATGATTTAGTATTCTATAATAAATACATAATAAATAATAATAACTGTGAAAGTCAAGACAAACTATGCAGGATGCTAAGTGATGTAATCTTATATATATATATAATTGTAATCATAATATATACATATATAATCATATATATATAGATATCTAGATTTGAGTATATTTAGGCAGCAAGGATTAAGCCAAACAAGTGCTGTTGAATTTAATTGACAAGGTCTGCTTAATTTTTCATTGTATTTTTCCAAGATTTTGTATATCAGAATTAAAATTCTGGATAAATTGTCAGAATTAATATTTTTGTTCTATTTTTGTTAAACAACTGTCAATTGTCTCAGTCATTATCAAGAACTAGGTGTTGTCAGTGTGGTAGACAAGTGGCATTATTTTTTTTTTTTTGAGTTCTAGGATTTAAATCACGTTGACTGCTGACCTGAGATGGAACAAATACATTGAGTCAATTGCTTTGTCCACCGCAAGGAAAGTTGGCTCCCTGTGCCACGCCAGGAAATTTTTCTCGACGGAATCAATCCTTCAGATCTACAAATCAACAATTCGCCCTTGCATGGAGTATTGCTGCCATATATTGTCTGGAGCCCCTTCTGTTTGCTGTGGGATTCTTGATAAGCTCCAAAGGCAGATATGCAATATAATTGGCCCTGTTCTGGCATCTCATGTACAGTCGCTCTCTCACAGACATGCCGTCGCCTCTCTCTGACTTTTTTACAAATACTTTCATGGTAATTGCTCCGAGGAGCTGCATTCGCTGGTTCCCAGACTTCATGAATTCAAGCGCCCTACGAGGCTGGCATCCCGCTCTCACCCTTTCACTGTCGAACTTCTCCTCATCCTTTCCTCTATCACTCCTATCTGATCTTGCTCCAAATCTTCTGTAACCCCTTGTGTCCTAGTGGCAAATTATGTCATGTGCAACATGTTTATATAGAACTAGACTGTACTAGATAAGCATGTATTAAATATATATATATAATATTATTACTTTGTATGAATTAATTTCCACCCAACAACCCCTTCTCACAGATGAAACATTACAAACCTTTTGCTGCTCTTGCTATTTCTATGGAAAATGTTCAGATGAGCAATATTCCTTAATTCCACCAGTTCTAAATTTCACAGCTAGGAACCGCCATGCCACACACACCATAGAAAACCACCTTCATTCCCTTCATATACCATTAGTTAGAAGTTCCACTCAAACAGCTTCTTCCCATGAACTGCTACTTTGTAGAATTAACTCCCAAGAGGATGCTTCTCTGATCACTACAATCTTAACTTGTGCCTAGTGTTAACTGTTATCTTTCCCACATAGTCCTATAAACTACACTTCTTACCTCTTATTCTTAACACTCACACAACAAACTGCTTCAGTAACCCTCTATCTTAAGTGGCTCTTGGGCCTTGTATAGAGTGTACATCAGTAAAACAAATAAAATAAAGTCATTTTGAAGGACAAAACATTTAACATAGTAATTTTGCCATTTTGCCATTTAATTACCCACTATTAGACTGATATATAGAGTTGTATATTATATCTCCCCATATATATATATATATATATATATATATATATATATATATATATATATATATAAAGTGCATGAATTTGAAGTGGGGATGCTGATACAGAATGAATTCTGATATGTGTTGTCTTATTCCATAGAGAGAGACCAACCTAAAAGACTTTTTTCTTACTTTGCAGAAAGGAAGCAAAATTAAAAAAAAATAGTATATGACTTTGACAAATGCCATAAAGATATTAGACTAGGAATACAGGTAGACAATCTCTCATCGGAAATTCTGAAAACTGGAAAAGGTATGAAAAATAAACTTTGCATTGTGGAGTATTGCAGAAATTGTTTTGAGACAACATTGGTTGCAATTGTATTTCAATGCTCACTATAGTCAGATGTTCCTCTGCTTTTTGTATATATCTTGGTAACTTTTTGACTTTGAAAACTGAAAAAGTTAATAAGAGCTGCAAGTGTGACTTATTAACTAGTCTTAGTTAATAAGTCACACTAATCAACTAGTGACTTATTTGTCTACCATGTTACTTGTACAACCATTTTTGTATCAACAAAATTTAGAATACTGACAAGTGCCTATTCCTAAGGTTTTCAGATGAGATTATGTATAGGTATTATATAAGTACCAGGGATGTAAGCTCATTAGAACAGGTCTAGATCCAGATTCAGGGCCTTCTCACCCCTTGGAGGAACTCCTCCCTGATTGACCATGTCTTCAGAGGTGTGTAGCTGTATCACCATGCTTGGCCAATTGTGGGTTGATGTTTAAACTATAGTTGAAAGTTTTGAATTCAGTTTTCTTTCTTCTAGATTGGTTGTAACACAAGGTTATAGGACCCAGTCTGTCCTGCTATTTAACCCATAGTTGGGGTAACTATTATGTATATGTTGTAATAAAACATCTAAGAAAGAAGACAACAGTCAGTAACAGCTGCACAATAAAGATATGCTTCCAGAAGCATTTTTGTAAATGTCATGTCTCTTTTAGGACATTTTCAGTTATGGTTCTCTACAACTTCCTTTTGTTTAATATCTGTGAAATATCATAACTGATTTTAGGAAAGGCATTTTTTTTTTTAAATCATTTCACCCCAAAGCAAGGCATTAAAGTCACTAAGACACAAGGGGGTTACTGAGAGTGAAAGAAACTGAGAGAACAATAAAAGTGCAGGATTCAAGTGACAGAAGATTACGATTGATGTTGCACTTGAATTTTTGACAGCCAGAATGTAAGAAGCTGCAAGAGAGTTCCAGAGGCAAGAAGTGTGAAAGAAGAAACTGTTAGAATAAAACTTAACAGTGAAATTATGAGACCTAACTGCCAATCTAGTACTACACTTAAATTCATAACTAGCAGTATGGTTTCCTGTTGTTTTCTCTAAGGTTTGAAATTCAAAGTTTTCCTTCTGGAATGTTTACCATATCAGAGTTCAGTTTGCCTGACTGCTTTATCCATTGTTGGGTGAAAAGATGGATTCATGCCTTAAATATGAAATGAATGCAACAGTCTTGGTTAGAATCTGAACTTGGCCTGCTAATGCCATTTTCCATGTAAATAACCATTGTGCCACCTCTTAGTCTGATAATTCTGATAACGAATTAATGCGTATTTGCTTGCTTATTTAAAAACATGTCTTAGAAAACTTGTAGCAAAGGTTTTATAAGAATAGCTTACTAAACATTGGTCCATGTAAAGGTATCCATATTGATATTTGGAAATTGAACTTCAGACTCTTTGTCTGCTTGTGCTAAACATATCTATCTACCTATCTATCTAAGTTTGATATAGATTGCTTTATTGCTGCAGGTACATAATCTTTTCTGTAAAAACCTGGGGACCACACTTTTTTGGCTGTTGAAAATTTTTTTGTTTATTAAGCTTAGTATGGTAGGACACATTTAGGCTACCCTATAAAAATCATTACACATGAATACACATTCTGATACTGATACATGCATTAATCATCTGTTAAAGTAGCACACTATTATTTCATGGCCAGACACCCATACAGAATTATATGCAAAAAATCTTCAGTGAAGATTCTGAAAGAATTTTGTTTACAGTTGTCAAGGTTAAATATTAACTTCGAAATCTCTTTACCCTTTCATAAAGTGCAGAAGATATTTTTTTTTTAGCAATTTAAAAACAAAAAAATTCCTGCTATAACATTGAAACTTTGTAAAGTAATTTCTACCTTTATTTTGGACATAGAATTTTCGTGGGTGGATGGAATGCTATCTTTATTTGTAAGGCAGTTAGTTGCGGTAGGAGATAAATGGTGCAGCTAATACAGAGCTGGCTTAATAAACAGAGACTTCTTGATAAGTTTCAAGTTAAATATTGTCTGAGTTTCAGAGGTGAGTCATTATCACAATGATAAGAATGTTCCCTGCTATGATTACAGTGTTTTAAAGGTGGGAATATACTTTTGCCATTGTGTGTAATATTCAGCTCATATTTATGTAGTGACTTTCATTGTAATTAGAGTTTTGAGCATTCATGTTATTATAAAATAATGAAATGAATACCAACTTTTAACATAAAAATATCTATTAGCATATATACTTGGGTATAGTGCGAGTTTTTATGATCGTTTTTACACCAAAAATAAGGGGTAACACTATATATAGGTAATTTTTTTGAAGGGGTTAAAAATGAGGCATGGACAAAAACAGGGATACAGAATCTAAATCTTTGTATCAGATATTTTATAGTAAGTGGTTTTTCTCACTATTTTGGGGTAGCTTAATACAAAAAAGAATGAAAACCATTTATTTGCTATAAAATATGCCCAGGATGATGTCCAGTACTGCAGTATTTGACTACATACAGTATGCCTAATAGTATTGCTCAAAAACTGGAGTTGAATTATACATCAGCTCTTTGAAAACGTTTTTTTTTTTTTAAATTCAGGGTTCGCACTATACATGAAATCAGCTTATATACAAGTATATACAGTAAATTAAAACAGAATTAAATAAAACAAAACTTACATTTTTATATTTGCAATATTATTAATAATAATAATAATAATAATAATAATAATAATAATAATAATAATACTTTTTTTTTTTTTATCACCTTCACATTTGTTGGGGTGTATATAATTTAGACCCCCTCCATTTCTTTTTTGATTTTTTTCCCTCCTTTTGCTTCCCTTTCCATACTTTTGATTTCACCATGTACCTTTTGATCACCCCCTTGTATTTTTAAAAATTTTCTTCTCTTGTCATATTTCCACTTTTCTCTAAATGTTTTACATTTTCAATTCACATATTTTAAAATTAAAGGGCATCTATCAACTGCTCAACTTTTCCTGATGATTTACAGAGAAATGAAGCAAAAAATTAATTTTTTATTTTTACTGTTAACTTTAATAATATTTTCTTGCAATTAAAAACAAAATCAAAACTTCAAAGAAAGCATTTAAATGTAAATTATTGCAACTTTTCATAAAGAAATTTTTTTTTACTTAGCAATAGAAAAATGGTCCTCCACTTTATGTAGACAGTCTCTTAAAAAGTCGTAAAAACAGTATTTTGCTTTTAATACAGGAAAGTCATTTTTCTAATTATATAATTTTGCTAATTTTGGGGTTTTTGTATACAAATTATAAAAGGTGTATTTATATTGACAAAAATGTAGTGTGGCATATTTTGTTTATTATAAAACAATGGACATTGGTTTATATATGTATGCATGGTGGAGTCTCCCATTAATTTTGATGTATGAAGGCCAAACTATTCAGTTTTAGAACTGAACTGCCAGACCACCTACACAAATGATTTGATTATAATAGTGATGGCTTATGCAGAACCAGTTACATTTTTCAGAGGAAGTGATAACAGAGAAATTGTACACAGTGTGCCACAAAGTCACAAAACAACACTCTTCAGTTTTCCTTCTCCTAGACTGGTTAATAACCAAGGCATGTGTGTGTGTATAAACAAAAGGAAAACTTACCTTAGCTGATGTGTTTCATCTTTTGATGAACTTTATCAAGGCATATTGTCCTTTTACAGATATATTTTATTTATCTCTCTCTCTCTCTCTCTCTCTCTATATATATATATATATATATATATATATATATATGTGTGTGTGTGTGTGCTAGAATTGTTCTGATGACTATTATTACTCTTGTTAGTTTTACTTCTCAATTTTGTTCAATGCCTTTCTACATTATCTTGTAGGTTACCTTGACAGATAAACAGTTTGATCAATCTGTTCAATTTACCTGAGTTTTTGAGGGTAGCATGTTTTATGAGGAGGTGTTGAAAACTTTCCACCCTGACCAAATAACCAAGAATCAGATTGGGTGAGTGGGGGTCAAATCTTTTCTTGGTTGGGCTAAAAACTTTCTAGCACACCCTTGTAAATATGTTTTTTCTTCAAGTTATGCAGAAGACATCCCACGATATATACCAAGTAGATCAACACTTATACTAATAATCTTAGTAAACTTGTAAGATACTAGTAATACCATTTTTCTCAGCAGCTAGGGTTTATTGTACTACTGTTTCTTTTTTCTTTTTTTTTTTTAGCTGAATATTATCCCCATATGTTTGAACTACTTTAAGAGATCTAGTTTATGCAACCTTTTGTCAGTCTCATATAAGCATCTTGTTGGTCTTTTTTGAGTTATATATTATTTGAATTTCTAAGATGTATTGTTTTCATTATTCCATAAATTGTTCAGACTTATATCCTGATCTTTATTGTTTCTGGCAATTACATTTTTTCCATAATCTGAAATTCTGAATTTAGACAATATCACTATTCATGTATTACTCTGATTTATATTCTGATATTCAGAGAATAGTATAAAAAAAAAAAAAAGAAGATAGAAAAGGTGATAACATCCTAATGTGTTTAATGCCTGTTGGCCAGGTCATGTTGAAACATTGATTCTTGTATGATCATCACAGTTAAGCAATATCGAGCCTGGTCAGTACCTAGATGGGTGATCACTTGGAAATACTAGGTGCAGTAAGCTTGGGTGTGTGGTTGGTATAATGGATAGCAGCTTAGAAATGGAAATTGGAGCGTCAAGTTCCAATTCCAGTTGGGTTTGTTATATTCACTTATAGGTACGAATCCATTTCTTCTCCCAAGATATGGGTTAATTAGTAGGATTTGTATCAGTAAATCATTATTACCTTCAAAATATTCTTGCAATCTAAAAATATTTTCTGGCTTTAAATAACCTGATAAGCCATAAAAGCAAAATCAATTAATCAGTGAAATGGAAAACCTTGTAAATTTAAAATCTTTTTATTTGTATTCTCTTCTTCTACTATGTGCAATGTCACTTCAGGAGATTGGCAATCATGGCTCTCCACAATTTCCTGTCCTTTGTAGTGTTTAATACATTTTGTCTTTTTGTTATTTTTCCTAAACCTTGTTCTACCATCCATTTACTCAATCTCACTGTTATGTGTTGTTTTCATCTGTCCCTCTTGGCTTTCATCTGTCTTGTGAGTATCAGATTTTCCAAGCCCTCTTTTCTTATTATGTGCCCTAGAAATTTCAACTATCTTTTCCTGATGTTAAGTCTAATTTTCCTTTTTGTTTTTATTTTCTCTAAAAATTTTTGTTGCTCACATATTCAATTCATGGTATCCTCAACATCCTTCTGTAGAACCACATTTTTATTGCTTCAAGTCGCTTCTTCATCTTTTTTGAGGTTGTCCAGTGTTCACTGTCATATAGGAGGATAGATATCACATAACAGTTCAGTTTATAACCAAGTCTTTTCTGTTTCTTATAGCTTTTGGTATGCATCTTTGCTTATAAAGAGTGTTTCATTAAGACGGATCAAAGTCAGCAGTAAATAAATCAGTGTTATTGGTGAAAATTTATTTATTTCTCTATTGGATCATGTTACTTAAGTCATGGCAATTATGTGTGAAAAATAATATCGGCCAAATGTCCACCAAATATGAAAGAAAAAGAAAAATAATCATTAGATGCTTAAACTTAATTCACATTTAAATTTGGTCCAAGTTATTGGAACACCCTTTATCAATGTACCTTTGAATTTTAATGTCACACTTTCTATCCTCTGTTAAAACACTCCCTATATATTTAAATTTTTTGTACTTGTTTAATTTTGGTATCTCTGATTTGTAATTTGCATTTTGGGCTCATCCTGAAAGCAGACAAGAGTATAAATATAAGCTTAAAAATGTTTTGGGAGGCTCTAATGATAACCATTGACATTGATGAAGAGACATGCTGTCATATTTAACAGTTGAGAAAGTCCTCCAAATTTGCTTTTATTGTTGGTTATGTCAAAAGACCAGCTACTTCCTGGTTCTTTCATTTGAATGAATGATCCTTTGAATCCTTGGAGCTTACAACTGGAAAAAAATTGTTTTGGAAATCTGAACCAGTGTTGGAACTCTAGCTGAGATTTGGTTTCAACAGGAATTCTTCATGAATGGTTGTTTTTTATTTTTTATTTATTTAAATCACGTAACATACTTTATGTTTGCTGGGGCATAACGTATGCAGCTGCTGTGGTAGCAGTAAGACAGCCTGAAAGAGCCCAACCCTGTTTAGGTCGGTTTTAAATTCAGAATTTGAATTCAGACTGGCTGCCCTCCTATGACTAAATAGCCCAGTCTGCTCTACCATTTATCCATAGCTAGATTGATTCACGCCTTTCCCATGGGCATCAGTGTAGGCATCACCCTCGCTGGAATTTGAACTTGGTCTAACGATTCCATTTTCTGCACCAATACCTGCTTTGCCACACACACATCTAGTTCACTAGAGATGTGTAATTCTCTTGGCTACATGATAAACATGAAAACCTGCTTGATGGCTGAAGTAGTTATGTTGGTTTACCTATAACTCAGTTCAGGCTCCTTCCCTGTTTATTGAACAGAAGTAGAAGTTTATCCCTTGTTTGCTGTGTATGGTTGGGCTTCTAAGGTTTTCTCATTCTTCCTCACTTCTAATAACTCCTTGCATCTTAGTGGCATTATTGCCTTGCTTTGGATGAAATGATTAAAAAAAATATTGTCATTGATTCCAGAGTTTTTTGTTAGAAACCAGGATTTTGAATACTGATTTTCAAAACAAACTAGTTATTTGCATTTAAATTACTGCAGCAAGACATTCGTCCTGTCCTTAAACTATTTTTCATGTTTTTTTACTCATTCTAACAAAGGCCTGCTTGGTGATTTAGATCATTATGGTGGTCAGAGTTCATATTAAAAGCCAGAAATTTGAATGCTAATTTTCAAAGCAATCAAGCTCTTTCCACTTGAAATATTGGCACAACACAATCGCCTCTCCCCATATAAAGTAAATATCTATATATTCTAATCATTCATTAGATGTCTGTCTTCACATAGCCGCTTGTTCTTTAACCCTCTCATGGGATCGTGGAGAGCTTTGTTAATGGCTTCCCTTCCAAGGAGGTTTGATTGTACCACACCTAGTAGAATCAAAAGTCAGTTTATAAGAGTCATTTCTCAACCAAACATTGAGAGAAGTAACATTTAAATAATCTTGTATGAGAGAAAATTCAAAAAGACTTTGGAATAGTGAAAAATGCCTCTGTGAAACTAATAAAATATTAAGAAACAGGAAAATTTTGTTGCAAGCAAAGATAAGAATGCTCTGTGGTTATATAATATCAGTTCTCCTATATGACAATTTTCTCACAGATGAAGAGTAGACTTGAGGAAACAGTGATAGTTCTACAGAAGGATACTGAGAATAACATAGATGGAACAAGTGAGCAATTAGGAAAATTTAATAAAAATGGGAATGAAAAGGACATATTAGCTTAGGATCAGAAAGAGATTGTTAAAATTCAGAGGTTAATGGATTGTGAGAATTATCATGATTCCATCACTAAGTAAGTAAGGAAAAGGCACCTTTTATATATATATAGGTAATTTGCCCATGCACACACGGACTCTCTCAGCTATAAATACGAGCAGGTACTGCCTTTTGGAGATGGAAGTTTCCACCAGTTAGCTCTGACAGTCAGAGCAAACATTCTTAGTGTAACACTCTCATTTGTATATGTTCGTATTACTGTTTCTGTTAATATATTTGTTTAACTCAATTCCTCTCTTGTGTCTTTATTTCTGGCCCTAACAAGGCCACAACATATATATATATATATATATATATATATATATATATATATAGTTTGATTGATGTGAGTAACTAAATGTTAGATTATTTCTATCACTGATATTGAGCTCTTTCCTATAAGTACCACACATATATAATATATAAATAATATATATAAAAATTGCATATATATATATATATATATATATATATATATATATATATACACATACACACACACACACATAAACATTATATATATATATATATATATATATATATATACAGTGTAACCCGGATATAAGAGAAACCCGGATATAAGAGAGATTTTCTCTGGTCCCAAATTAGAGCCTGTGTTAATGTATATAAAATAGACCAAACCCGGATATAAGATAAACTCGGATATAAGAGACTTCTTCTTCGGTCCCATAACTCTTTATATCCGGTTACACTGTATGTATATATATATATATATATATATATATATATATATATATATATATATATATATATATATATGATTAAATACAAATGATTACTTTTTTGTAATTGTTTAGTTCACTCTTCAGGAGATTTTCAGCAATTGACTGTTTTTTTTCTAATTTTTCATTATTTTTATACTAAGTTTGATGTACTTAATTTATGTATGTGCTAACTGGGATATGCGTATGTGTATGTGTGTGTGTGCAGTTCAGCCAATAACTATGTGTCAGGCAACAGTTGACAGTTGAATTGTGATCTGAAATATTCACCTTATAATGTTTGATCTATTTTATTAATATTTGCTAATGGTTGTGCACAAAGAAAGTTATTATTTGTTGTATAAAATAAATGCTTTTGTCAGCATTACACTGTAAATTTATTGATGTGTGTGTGTGTGTGGCATGTAGCATGCATATACGTGTGTCTGTGTGCACATGTACATATGCATGTATTAAATATACTTGCCCTCATCAAAGTTGCATTGGAGTTGTCCACAATTTTCAACAAACTTCTTCACAATTCTGTCATATCTGCCAATCATTTTTGCAATTTCCACAATTGTTTTACTTTTTGCAAACTCAGAAATTATTAAACAATTCACTTTAACCATCAAATCAGACTTATGACCCATTTTAAGTCTTTGGACTTGCAACGTGTCAATTTGAAACTTTGAAATTCAGAACGTTTCATGCAAATAGATAGTGTTTATTTGCATCGGTAACAAATGAATTGGTTTTTCACTTTAACCTTTAACTGTCCAGATAGATATTAACCATCACTCATCAAATAAATCTTTAGATTCTAATAAGGATTTATTAGATAGATAAATATATACCCCATTCTACACACACACACACACACACATACACATACACACACACACACAGACATACACAGATATATATATATATATATATATATATATATATATATATATATATATATATATATATATATAATATCCTTGGGAAAGGTATGAATCCTCTTCTTCTCCCCCCAGCTATGGGTAAATAGCAGGACAGACCGGGTACTATAGCCTTGGATTGCAACTGGTCTACTGCAGAAAGAAATGGCAACCTACTGCAGGAAAAAGTCTGCCTTGACAGTCATGTATCGAAAGATACATGATCGCCTAAGCGTGTATCATGCATAGCTCATAACTGACTGACTGACTGATATATAAAATTATACAAAATTATAAATCGTTATATCATATGTGTGTGTGTGTGTGTGATTAATGTGTATTTGGGCAGTAATCTTTCTTTTAAATATTTTTCATTAAATATGGTGGACAAGGAAAATTTTATTACTTTTTGATTTAGTTTTTCCAGTGTTCTTTCATTTTTACATTTGGTGGGAGTGAGGGAGTACAGAGACTGTTCATATCATCCATTTTCTCAAGCACTTTCAGACACTTCCTTAGACATTTTCAAGGGAGTTTTCTTTTGGTCTTGTTAGTTTCTTCTCATATTTTGATTACACACACACACACACACACACACTTGTTTTTGTTTCTTTATTTCTTTTCTTTTTAGTATTGTTCAACCAATTTAAATGGATTTTTTAACCCAACATTATTTATTATTGGTACTAGTACTAACATTATTTTTAGTGGGTACATGTTAATGACAAGACTTGATCAAGGCTGGTTGTTATTAATTTCACTGTGAAGATTATTTTTCGTGTGTAGACTTGTTTGAGTTGATATTCCTGTTTGTTTTGCAATTTCCTTAAACAACGAAATTAATAAGGACCAGCCTAGATTGACTTTTAATAGTATAGAATGCAGGAATAGCAACACAAGCACATGTACCTGTTAAAAATAATGTTTATAGGAATATATATATATATACAGCGAAACAGTCTGTCTGTGGATGACTATATATATATATATATATGTGTATCGGAATCAAATATGTATCAGAATCCAACAGATTGATAAGATATAGAACAAAAAGGAAACATTTATAAATTTAGCATGTTTTGCTTTTAGTTAAGCTTCATCAGAAAATATAATATTTCATTTTTTGATGAAGCTTAAATAAAAGCAAAACATGTTAAATTTATAAATGTTTTTTAATTGTTCCTTATCTTATCTTTATATATATATATATATATATATATATATATATATATATATATGCATATATTTTGGCAGCATGTTTTCATTAAGATGTGTCTCATTGAATAATTTAGACAAGTTTTGTCTACTTATTTTCAATAGGATCCTCTCATATTCATAGACAAGCTTCTTAGCATAAAATCAACTCTTGAAGTAATTCAAATTCTACAAATGAAAAACCTAATAATGAAACCATACCCTCACTTGACGTTGAAGATTTATTCACTAATGTTCCAGTTAGTGAAACTATTGCTATTATTATAAGAAACATATACAACAATTCATCTCTACCTCCACTTAAAATTAGACCTAATATATTATGGAAACTGCTGCTAACTTACACTATTGAAGTCCCATTCTACAATCACAAAAATAATATATACATAAAATGGGATGGAGTGTCTATGGGTTCAGTTCTGGGCCCAACTTTTAGCAATTTCTATATGTCCAGTCTTGAAAATAATATATTTAACAATTTTAAAAAATTCACCATCTACCTAAGATATGTTGATGTTATCTTTATATTAATCAAGAATATTGATGAAATATATCAGCTCCAAAAACAATTCCAAAATAATTCTAACCTTAAATTTACATATGAACTTAATGATAGTAATAAAATTCCTTTTCTAAATATATTGATGAACACTAATAATAATAAATTCACTATCTCCCAATATAAGAAACCTACTAGCATAAATTTGTGAACTCTTAACTATAAAAGTGAATGTCCTAATTACTATAAAATAGTAATTATAAAAAAACCTAATAAACTGTGCAAAAATGAATTCATCCACAAAACAGATTTTCTACAGTGAACTAAAAAATATAAAGCAAACTCTTATTAACAATAACTTCCCTAATTATATTGTTGATAAACAAATAAGATGTTCTATTAGAAATTTTAATACAAAGCAAATAGAATATAATACTTCTTCAATTAACTTTAAACATACTGATCTCTTATATTGCAATCAAATATATTCTAATTATAAATAGGACAAAAATATTCTAAAAATCTAATAAATACTAATATACCCACCACAGATCCTAGTGAAAAAATAAAGTTAATTATATACTATACTAAATTTAATATATCCAATTTAATAATTCATAATGACACATCCCCACCAACTAAAATGTTGCAGGAAGCCAATATTGTATAAAAATTTAAATATCACTTGGGAGATTTTATCTCCAACAGAAAAAAACAATATGTATGTTGGTCATACTACTACTATGTTGTCTCAATGGTTGAGTTTTCATTTGAATGATGCATCAAACATCACAACATTTTCAACTGCATGCGTGTTCACATTTTCAATTTAGGAAAATTCTTGTTGAAAATACATCTATACTTTTTCATGAAAATAATAAACATAAACTAAAGATTCTTGAAGCTATCTACATTAAAAAATTGAAACCAAACCTTAATAAAATGAATTATGAATACTGCACAAATGTTTAAAATGTTTAAAGTAGATAGTTTAAAATATCTAAGTTTTAACTAATAGTTTTTGTTGTTTTAAAAAAACATATGGACATTTCAAACTTAGTTACCTCCTCTGATGTTTACATTGTGAAATCTAAACTGTACTTTAGATTATTAAATGATTAAAAAAAAAGTAAGAGATGATTTTTTATTAGTGATTTTATCATGGAAAAAAAAAAAGAAGCATTTTATGATTAAATTTTGTTCTCATCAAAGTATCCTCCTTCAGTCTTGATTACTGCAGCACAAATTTTTGGCATTCGTCTCAAAAGTTTCTCAAAGTATAAGTTTGATAATTGATTCCATACTTTTTTCAATGAATCTAAGAGCTTTTTCATTTTTTACACACTTCTGTCAAGTTCATTCCATGCTAATTCTGGGGGTGACTTCAAACTGTAGTGTGTGTGTGTGCGTGTGTGTGCATGCGTGCGTGCGTGTGTGTGTGTGTGTGTGTATATTTTACTTATTAGTTGTATTTTTAATTATTTATTAATCTTAGAACAAGGCTACACATATGTGATACCTAATGAGGATTGAACTTACTAGTATGGCTTTGTGAGATCAGCTTACTAGCCATTACCCAACAATGAAATGCTCTAGTTTTACTTTTTAAGATGGTTAAAATATTCAAAATACAGAATCAAGTTAGGATGTTGTAAGATGCTTGTTACCTGCTAATTTAGAAATATTTAAAATGTAGATAATTTTATGAGATATTCCTATGTTCTTTGAAAGTGTAAAAAGGAATTCTCAAAATAAGCTGTTATGAAATTTGTATTCATTTAGAATTTGAATGAGTTTGACATTGTTTATGTCAACTTTATATCAAATGCTGCAATGCATTGACTTCTTTGAAAATATATCTGCTGAGACTCTCTTTTAAATGGTGTGTTTTTTTGCATTTTGGGATTACTTAAATTCTGCCATAAATTCTTCTCGACTGAAATGAAATTTTTTTTTTTTAATCTTTGAAAATTCTTTTTTTTTTTTTATAAAAGCCTTTTTAAAAACTTTAATAAATAGCTTTTAAATATTGCTAAAATGATTAAATTTGAATTGAATTATCTTAATATTTGAAATTTTTTAAAAATTCATTTAAAAATGTTTTGAAAGTTTTTCAAAATGATTGCTTAAATTTTACAATTTTTTTTCACAGTTTAATAAAAATTTCAGTTGAAAATTTTAACTTTAATTTTGAACTGAATTATATCAAAATTCAAATTTCATTTTATGACTCCTTGGGAAAAAAAATTTGTAAAATTAAGAATAAAAAATTGTTATAGAATTTGAAAAAAATTTTAAAAATACTTATGTAGACCACAAGTGATTTATTTGATTGTCTCTCTTTCTTATTTACTTTTGTTTATGATATTTCTTAATGTTTTAGCCACTGATATAGATACACATTTCGGTATCAATCCCCTGACAGAACCACCATATTAGAATTAGAATATAGTCATGATAGTAAATAAAATAAAAAGGTTATTTTATTCACTATCATGACTATACTCTAATTCAGAAACAACAAACTGTGATAAAAAAAAAAATTTTTTTATTCATTTCACCCCAAGCAAGTCAATAAAGCCTCTAAGACACAAGGAGTTAATGAACATGAATGAATAAGTAAAAGAAAACATAATGAAGGAGCAAGAACAATAAAAGAGGAATCAACAAGGCAGTAGATAATGATAGAAACTGTATTTAAATTTTTGAAGATCAAAGTTAACCGGAAAGTGAGAAGCTGAAAGAGAGTTCCACAGTCAAGTGTGAGAAAAGAAACTGTTAGTAAAGAACTTACAGTTACATTTAGCTAGTTCAACTGAAAATTGATGAGACATTGCCACCAATCTAGTACTGTGTTTACATTCATAAAGTCTAGTTACTATAGTGCAAAGTTAATCAGAAAAATTACCATGAAAATATTTATAGAAAAGGCAGAGGGAAGCAGTGGGAAAGTAACTGCAGGTGAGATGCCAGGTCAGGACCAATAACATTGCAAATTCTTCTTTGGATTTTATCAAGAATCTCTAAATATATAGCAGGAGCACCAGATCATATGTAGCAGCAATATTCAAAGCATGGATGACTGGTAAACTTATAAATATGTAAGATAGATTCTGGAGTGAAAAATTGTCTAAGAAAATATATTCCTAACTTTATTTTTGGAGCTGCAGATAAACAAATTATTAATAAGGAAAAATGGCTAAATTTGATCAACAGGAATTCAGTGACAAGAAGATTAATTTGGAAAATACTACCACTGTCCCAAAATAATTGTTGCATTTGCATCCACATTTTATACAGTATATATAGCAATTACTATGGGACAGAGGTACTGCTTCTATCCCATAATAGTCATTACATTTGAATATTTTTATTTTAACACTTATTAAATTTTATGTGTTTTACAGTGAACTGTTGAAATGTCAGAAAATATTTAAATGTTCAAAATTACATATGCTGTGTTTATATATTCTCAGCAGATAATCTTAACTATGGGTAGAAATTTAAGAATATGTAGAGGGAGAATTTTTGTCAAATAGAAATAACTTCTATGAAGTTAGGGATATGAATAAAAAAAAACAAAACAAACTTTAACAGTAAAATCAGCAACCAATCCACACTAAATGTAATCCTGACATTATTTTAAATACTAAAACATGTTTAAATGTAAATTAAATTATTTAAATGTTTATCAGAATTCATAATTCTAAGCCTTGAATTAATAAAATATTTAATTTTCCTTGAGTTTATTGTTTATTTTTTATTTTTGTTATTTATTTACATTTGTGATAACCCACAATTTTGGAACAAATTTTATTTACTAAATGTAACAACTATTTTTTGACAGAAGTAGCATTTTTACTACCTCCATTCCATAATAGTTGCTACATTAGTATACTCATTTCATATATTAAATGTAACAACCATTATGAGACAGAGTTAGTAAAAATGTTATCTCTGCCCCAAAATTAGTAACATCTTTTGTGTATAAAATGTGTATGCATATGTAACAACTATTATGTGACAGAAGTAGTGTAAGATATAGTTTAGTTGGATTTTCAAGAAACTTTGTTGATGCAAAGCAGACCTTTTCTGATTTTAAACCAAAACAATAAAATGTTGAATTATTGATTTTTTTTTCATCTTAATGCTGCATGTGAAAGAACATTTACTTATTGTTCCAGAACAAGTCACGTCTATATTTCCTTCAGAGAATGTATTTTTTTTTGTTTTTACAATTTTCTAAGGTTATTGACGTTAAGAGAACTGGTCTTATTGCTATCAGCATTCCTTGATTTTGGATCCAATCTGTCCTTCAGGTTTCACGCTGATCATATTTTAGCAAGAAGTTTGTTATTTTTAAATTTTTATTATTATTATTATTGGGTGGTTTTATAAACCTGATCCCTTAGTTTCTTCTCATTTTTATCCATAGCTGGCAGAGGATGGGAGTAGATTGCAATCTTGGTTTTGAATTCAGAGTATTCTTTCTTCTAGACTGGTTGCTATCCAAGGTTAAAGAACTCAGTCTTCCCTGTTATTTACTCATACCTGGAAAAAGAAGAGACAGATTGATGCCTTTCCTAAAGAGATTTGTATTAGTAAATATTAATTCTTAGCACCTGAAGATTGCATTGTGCATGAAACTCCAAGTCATGCTACTAACTTAAAAATATGGTTCCATTGCTACAGAGGAATTACCATGTTTCAAAAACAGTAACTAAAAACTTCAAATTCAGTTATAGAATTAAATTAAAGTCCATAGTTCTGTTTCATTTTCAAGTGAATTTTGGAATTTTTAAATTAGTAAATTTTGGAATTTTTAAATTAGTAAATTTATAATATTTATGCTCTGTAGATTTGCATTGAGCACTGTTTTGTAAAAATAAAAATAATTAATAAGAACACCAGATTATATATCTTACTGTTCTTTCTCTTTATTATAATATATATATATTTATTAATATATAGTTTATAGCTCTGTTATATTGCATTGAGCACTATTTTATTAACGCTAGCACTCAATGTGTGATATTGTCTATTCATATATAGATACATACATATGTGTGTGTGTGTGTTTGGGGGGATTGTATGATAAAGTGGAAAATGTTTACTTATATATATATGTTCACAAACATATATGTGGGATGATATGATAGATAAATTTTTATATATCAGAACACTGTAAGGCAAATTAATGACACACTGGAACAAAAGCACAAAGAAATTAAATGAAATTGTCTAGACTATATATATATATATATATATATATATATTGATTTTCTAAGCAAGGCTTAGATGTGGCCCATAACTGAAAGTATGGGGCACCCAGTGAGGATCCAACTCACTATTCAGTTGTAAACAGTTTTAGCAAGACCAGTTTGCTAACCATTACACCACGCCAAGACGCCCATATATATATATATATATATATATATATATATATATATATATATATCTATCCATGTTTGTATGTGTGTAAAAGTTCAGATGTAAAAGTTAAAAATATATCTTTAAAAAGACGATATGAATAAAGACAAAAGGAAAACTTATCTTAGCTGATGCATTTTCTTAATATCTACTATCCAAAACAATTTATCCAA
>CAHIKZ030000283.1:832500-857500 GCA_903632075.3 Acanthosepion pharaonis | reverse complement strand
TCATGCTGGAACCTCCAATACAAACATGGGTTGGATGAGTCTAATGGTGATTACGGAGGTACGATAGCTGAGAAAACTCACTCTGATTGTTCTGATAAATAAAGAACTGAATTTGTTGGTGAGGGTCTCAGGCTGGACATGGAGGCCTACATTAAGTGCCTTGAGGAGGTAGTGCTGCCATGGGTCAAGAGGGTGGCTGCTGAAAGATACTAGGTCTGGCAACAGGACTCTGCACCATGTCACACAAGCAGGAGAACCCAGTCATGACTGTCAGACAATTTCTATGACCGCATCACCCCTTACATCTGGCCGCCTAACTCCGTAGACTGCAATCTCCTTGATTATTATGTGTGGTGCGCAGTTGAACAAGACCAACAAAACTCCTTGTAAAACCAAAGATGAACTGAAAGCAAGGATTGTGACATCATTCACCATCTTAAACAAGGAGACCGTCCAGAAGAGATACAGAAGATTCTGAAGTCGGCTGGAGGCTGTGATTGAAACAAATGGGCAATTTTATTGAATAAATTTACAATTAATATTTCAAGATATTTTTGTGTAATTTTGTTAAATATATCTGTTAAAATGAGATGTCAGTGTTTTCATTTTTGTGTAATTTATCCATTGCACACTGCATATATATATGTCAGGCAGCATTTAAGCTAGCTCCTGCAGAAGGTTCTTGATTGGACCTTCATCACAATAGGTAAGGAGGAGTAGGTACAATAGGCAACAATGAACTACAGAAGAACTCAGAAATGATCATTGCATTTAATTATTGCATTCATATTTAAGCTTACCTTGTAAAAGTTCAACAATAATTCTTCTGCCACCATTTAATTTAAAGACAATTTGATGTACATAGGCCCTTACTATCCATACAAACAATAATTTTTATTTCATCGGTGAATTTTATTGGATTTCACAATGAATTTTGATTATTCACAAGTCATAAAAACTGTTATCATGCAAAAAAATTTGTTGCCGAAACAATTGCAGTAATGAGAACTTGAAATCCAAAATTTCAGGATTGCATGTCTGGATCTGTCCCAGAATGTTTTTAATTTGCCCATAGAGTCAACCTGATTCCAAAATGGTATTTGATATGTTGGGCTATGGCCTCTAGGAGTGAAGTTGAAATTGTGTGACACAGTGAAACACTGACATTCACATTTATTATATAGATATAAAGACAGATAGAAAGACAGATATATGCATGCATTTGTACATACATATATCTGTGTGTGTGTGTGTGTGTGTGTGTGTGTGTGTGTGTGTGTGTGTGTGTGTGTGTATCCAGAATGAAACTGCTGTCATTTACTCACCATAGAGAAACTTTTCTGCCTCCTATCAGCATGGTTGATGCTCAACTCCACGAGAGTGCCTCACTGCGCCTTCTTGGTCTCACATTTTCCACTGAACTGAGGTGAAACAACTACATTGAATCAATTGCTGCATCTACCACAAGAAAGTTGGTTCTCTGTGTCGTGCCAGAAGGTTTTTCTCATCATCTTTCACATCTACAGATCTACCATTCATCCATGCATAGAATACTTTTGCCATATATAGTCTGGTGCCCCTGCTGTTCATCTCGAGGTACTTGACAAAATAAAAAAAAAAACAGATATGCAATGTAATTGGTCCTGATTTGGGGTCTCGACTTTTGTCACTTTCTTATTGATGTAATGTGGCTTTCCTCTGTCTTTTCTATAAATATTTTCATGGCGAGCTATTTTCACTGGTTCCCCAACTGCATGAATTTAAGCATGCTACTAGGTTGGTATCCCAGTCCCACTCTTTTACTGTTGAAACAGTTAAATGTAACCGCCTCTTCTACTCCAACAGCCTCTTCTCTCTCATATATATATATATATATATATATATATATAATATAAAAGGGTCAAACACTAATATTCCATGATTATAATTTATTACATTGGAATCGTAATCATGATCCAATTCATCAGACCTACAAATTCAAAAAAAAAAAAGAAAAAAATTTTTTTGAATTTGTAAGTCTGATGAATTGGATAACATTTATATATATATATGTTTTATGTATATATGATGTTTTTTCTCTCTCTCTATATATATATATATATATATATATATATATATATATATATATATATATATATATATATATATATATATATATATATATATATATATATATATATATATAGTAGTTAGTTTCTGAGATATGCTTTTACTTAAAAAAATCCAAATATAGCACTATATTTAGAGAGCTGGTAGTATAGATAGGTTAATTGCTAAAGTTTCTTAGCATGTATATTTTGACAGCAAAGAATGAAGAATAAGTAAAATAGAATAAGCTTTGTAAGTATTAAGTCAGTCAGATCCAGTGTAACAAAATCTTTCTACTTTAATTTTCTCTCTGTTTGTCCATGCACTCTTTTAAGCTAAGCTTAGTAAATATCAAGGGATGGAAATCCTTCCCATTGGAAAGACTGGTACAATACAATCTTCCAACTTTGAGTTCTTTGAGTTTATCCTTGTATCCTATTAAGCTCAGCTCAGTCAATATCAAGACAGGGAATACCTATTTAAAAGACTGTCACAGCACTTAACCTCCATTTCAGCTTAAACTCAACTTAACAAATATCATAAACGAAAGATTCATTACAAAATATAAAACTGCATCAGCAATATTTTAACACTTTATTATTATATATAATATTAATATATATATTTATTATTGATAATGTTTATATTTTATGCTATAATAAGATTTTTTATTTGTTGTTCATATGTAGATCTTCTTTTGTTATTGTACAGTCAGTAGAGAGTTAAGTAGGTTATTTAAATCTAGCATTTGTTTACTCTTATAGTTTACTGCAGATGGTGTAACGATTCTGATACTTTATATAAGCCACAGTTTAAATAGAGGTTTTCGAAAAATAGAGAGTCCAATTATGTTAGGACTGTTTTTGTTGATAGTTTTTAGTCAAGAACTAGTGTAAGTAGTATTTGTAATGTTTTGCTTGTTTGATTTTTATATAAAAGTTTGCATAAAAATATCTTTGTCTTTATTGTGTTAGGGAGGAGTTTTAGATACGGAGTTTATTATTTGATGAAATCTGAGAAGGATTTGTGAAAAACATACAGTTTTGTAAGTTTTTATTTGTAACAGGTGAAAACTTTTGAAATCTATTGTACACACATTAATGAATCGACAGTTATACATATATATATATGCAAACTTTTAAGTTTTTTTTTTATCTTATACACAAACACACACACACACACACACACACACACACACACACACACATATACATATATATATATGTATGTATATATGTATGCATAAAAGATTGTATTTTGTCAAAAAAAAATGATTGACCAGGATATTTCTGGTAGATAAAGTACTTAAGGCAAGCAGTATTTCAAGCTCAATTCAAATGCACTTATATATATATATATATATATATATATATATATATATATATATATATATATATATATATGTATGTATATATATGGCTCAAACACTAATAATATTCCATGGTTTAATTTATTTCATTATTCCAAGGTAATAAATTATAATTATAGAATATTAGTATTTGAGCCTTTCATATTATATATATATATATATATATATATATATATATATATATATATATATATACTAGTAGAGCCCGGCATTGCCCAGGGATGTAACAGTAAAAGATAGATCAAGTATAGACCATCATAAAGACTGAAAAATAAAATTGACAAAGATTATTGTTTAAGTTTAACGGACACGCATGTCTTAATTAGATGGGTTTTTTTTTGTTGTTTTTTTTTTACGAATTGGTCAAACCCAAACTCAAACAAAAACATTGTTTTCAATTGTTGAGTCTACCGATTGAATATAATTTTATTATAAACAATTGTCTTGTAAATGGAATTTTTAAAGCATTCTGAATGTAAAAATAAAGGAAAAAGTGTGCAAGACAATAAGAAAGACTACCTGCCAAAAAAAAAGTGAAGTTTTGTTGAAATCGGTTGAAAAATGTATGAAATCCGATCCCATATATAAACGAACACAGACACACACACACAAACAACCTGTGTTTTATAATAAGTATAACTCGATATGAGTTGTCCCCCTTTCATTCTCATGACAGCGATGCTTCTTAATCATGTTTTCAAATTGATTTCGTGCAAAAACAATTATGTTTTTCCAATTTTTGGCACTTTTAGAACCATCGCAAGGTAATTTTACGTAATCTTGTGAAGTTTTGTTGAAATCGGATGAAAAATGTAGGAAATCCAATCCATTATATAAACGATTAATTAGACACACACACACAACCTGGGTTTTATAACAAGTCTGATTTATATATGGGAAAATGATTTATAAATTTTTAGATACCAGAATAATGTTAGGAAAATTAATGACAAAGTAGAAAAAAATTTTTTGCATTTCGTCCTTTAAGACTCCATTGAAGAAAAAAATATTAATTTTGATTTAACTAAACATACAAATGAATTATAATATAAAGTAAAACAACAGAAAATAATCATTTTTATTCCTTTTTCAAAAACATTTTTACACATGTAAAACAGAAGAGGCTATTTAAAAATTGCGCCTTTAGTCTTGAGGTTCTTGGAAATGACTGCATAACTGGATCAGGTGTTCATGTTCATATTGGCCATTTGGTCAAGCTGACTGGTCTCCTTGATGAGGCCTCAAATGTAGTAGTCCAGGGGATTCTAATCTTGTTCTTATTCAATTTTTATTTATTTATTTATTTTTTAATTTAATTATTATTTATTATTTTATTTTTATAAATTATATATTTTAAATATTTAAAGATCTTAAGTTAACCATTTTCTTGTATTTTTTAAAAACAAATTATAATTATGTATGTTGGCTTGGGAAAGATATATTTCCTTCAAGAATAAAGATATTTGAAAAAATCCAGGACATAAGTTAACATTTCATAAGAATCAATAATTGCACTCTCAAAATTTTTCCATCTAAGTAAGATATTTTCTCTCATTTTTCCTTGGTGTCCTGATTACATGAATTTAAACGTACTACTAGATTGACATCGAGGTCCCACCCATTTACTGTTAAAACAGCTTAATGCAACCATTACTTCTACTCCAATAGTTTCTTTTCTCACACTTCTTGCCTGGGGAATTCCCTTCTGTTTACTTGCTTCCTTGATAACTACAATTTTCAAAAATTTAAATGCATTGTCACTTGCCATTTTCAATCTTCTTGAATCCCATTCATCTTTTGCCCTTTCCTAAATCCTCCCAATACTCAGTCTTTTCTCTGACTCAGGTTCTACCTTGAGTGGCTCTTGAGGTTTGTATTGCATGAATTCTAGCATTAAAAAATAGAAATGTTTGCATCATTCGGAGGTGTTCCTATAGGATTCAATCAAATATATTTAAAAAAAAAAAAAGATGGTAGTATTTTTTTTTTCTGATATTTCTTTGCTTCACCTACTTTGTCAGAAAATTAAAAGACAAATTATTATGCTAACTTAAAAAAACAAAACATGCTTGTATACAATCTGAAGGAAGTGTGGTGTAGACATAAAATGAAGGATCAATGTTTTATTTTAATAAAGTTATAAGCTGAACCCCAGTTTCTTGGCCTCAATGTATTTCTATAGTTCATAGAGAATGAAAATCATTCTTTTAGGTCATCAGTATTTGATTATAACATCAAATGTGGGGTGGGTATAAAATGGAGGATCAATGTTTTATTTTAATAAAGTTATAAGCTTAGCCCCAATTTTTTGGCCTCAATAGATTCATTGTATAGTTCAGAAAGGATGAAAATAATACATGATTGTAGTTAATCAGAATTTGATAATCAAAAATGAGTCATAGGTGATTTTGTTAACGATTCTAATAATGAAAATGAAGTCATTTTTTCTGTCTATTTAATATGAATAATTCCTAAGCTTAGCAAGACTAAAAAAAAAAGAAGGTAAGTTCTTGCAGTGAAGATTGAACTCACAACACTTGTGATAGTAATGAAACTAGCTTGCTCACCTGGTCCATAGCAAAGCATAAGTCTTTAACAAATGCCATAAAGACTAAAAAAATAATTGTCATTTTCTTTTTCTAATCAGAAATAAAAAGCTGAAATGGTATAAAAATAAAATATTACCACTGCTTTGTGGAACTGACTCCTAAGATGATGCTTCTCTGATCACTTTTTACTCTTTAACCCGTTCAAGTCTAGGAATAACCGTTAACTTCCCCATAAAAATGTGCCTCTTACTCTGCAACCCTCTACCTTGAACAGGAGGGACATCATTGTAAAAAATAAAATAAATTTATTCATTTAAAAACAATTTAATGTAAGATAATCAGAAGGATTGGTTTTCTGAATATTTTTTTTGGTTATCTCAGTAATTATTTTGTTATTTTTAATTTTTCCTTTGATGGTTTGATTTGTCGTGAGTTGTGAAGATGAACATTATTAGTCATATAAACTAAAAAAAAAGTTATTGGTGTGGTGGTGGTTATAAGAGCAAAATCAAAAGGTTTCTTTTTAGACTGACTGACAAACAAATTCTAGTTGAAAAATGATTCCTTTTTTTAGTTGAAATTTTCATGGAGTCTTTTGTATTTGGCGGTATTCTCTCTCCCTTTCTCACTCGCTCTCTCTTCCCCTCTCACACTATCTCTCTCCCCCGCTCACTCTCTCTTCTTACTCCCTCTCCTTCCTTTTCACTCTTTCTCTTTCCTTCTCACTCTCATTCCTTCTCACTCTCTCTCCTTCCTTCTCACTCACTCTCTCTTTCCTTTTCACTCTTTCTCTTTCCTTCTCACTCTCATTCCTTCCCACTCTCTCTCCTTCCATCTCACTCACTCTCTCTTTCCTTTTCACTCTTTCTCTTTCCTTCTCACTCTCATTCCTTCCCACTCTCTCTCCTTCCTTCTCACTCACTCTCTCCTTCTTTCTCACTCTCTCCTTCTTTCTCACTCTCTCCTTCTTTCTCACTCTCTCTCCTTTCCTTTCCTCTCCTTCCCTTTCCTTTCCTCTCCTTCCCTCTCCCTCTCTTTGCGCACGCGCGATTCAGGTTTTCAACTGTACAAAAATTTGAATTTGTTTCCATTGTTTCTCCTTGTTCAGATTTAATATTTTGTCTTTCCTGACGAAATCCATTACTAATAAGTGCATTCACCCCTCTCCCCCCCATTCACCCCATACACCTTACGACCCCACCCCGGTTGTGCATTTTAGAAAATGTTGTGACTTTGCAATGATCGGACTTCCTGCCTTGTATTCATTTCAATCTTTTCACTTATTCACAAAATGAGGTCATCCCCTCTCTCTCTTTTTATTCTCTCCCCTCCCCCATTTCTTTGTCATTTTTTTTTTTTTTCTTATTCGGATTCTTTTCTCTCTCTTTTTTTTTTTTTTATCTCCTCTCTCACTTGTTAATCCTTAAAATTATTTTCTATAACTTCAGTCACTAACTCATTTTGTTGTTGTTCTTTCCTTAGTCAGAAAGAAGCCTTGAATATGCGCCCCTCCCCGTCACCAATCCTATACTGGAAATCTCTGTCTTATTTTGAGCCAGTTTTCTTTTTAAAGGAAATGCAACTCTCTCTCTCTCACACACACACGTGTGTGTGTGTGTGAGTTTGTGTGTATATACATATGTGTGTATATATATATATATATATATATATATATATATATATATATAATATAATTTGTGTGTTTATCTAAAAAACAAACAAATCAAAAAACAAATACAGAAGTGATGGATGACAGTGTATGAGGGGGGATCTTGTAAAATTCTTTTATCATTTTGCAAATGATATATGTATTTATAAATTATAAGTATTTATAATTATTATAAATTTTATAATTATTAGTGTCATATTCCAAATAGTAATTTGTAATCGCTAAAATAGTTTTTAGTAGTCAGTGGTTTTCATTTAAGTTTATATGCTAGGCCCTAGGGAAGTTTAAAAAAATATAAGCCCAAACCCCAGGGTGCCTAAAGAGGCAGTTCTTCTCCTTCAGGAGGGGGCTGGGTTTATTACCCATAAGCCTGAGGCGTCTCCAAAAAGGAAATGACAAGGAGCCTTAGGCAATTTTTCCACGGTATTGCCGTTACCCACTTTAAACCTGGACCTTGTGCCACATTCGGTACTAACGTTGCTGCATTGAAAAAATAAATACTTTATTTTTTTTTTCAAATGTCCAAGTTTATTTTTAAATACTCGTTTAAAACATTGTTTCCAGTAACCTTCATTTGATACTAAGTCACATCCTATTTATAAAATTTGTATTATAATTATTTGTGAATGCTAATTAACATTAAGTTTTATTGTTTTTAATTATCATTAATGTATTGTAACTGGTATACCATTATGATGAGTACTGACAGATTTTGTAATTAGCAGTTAATAAACTTGGTATCAACTCCCTTAGACATATTTTCTTGGGTTGATTTTTACCTAATTGAAAATTGCTTTAAACTGGTAGCTTGATGGGACTGGAACTTGCTTTATTCTCCAAGTTAGAACATTAAAATTATGCTAACAAGAATTGCTCTATGATGTGCTACTTTTGCTGTGTTATAAGCTTGCCTTTCTGTGTCTTTTTTATAAATACTTTCATGGTAATTTTTTGGATGAGCTCTTCATTATGCTATCTAGACTTTTTGAATTTAAGTGCAGTACTAGACTGGGGTTGAGATTTCATCAATTTCCATTTGAGCTGGATAGATATAAATGTAAATTCTATGCTAACAGTTTCTTTTCTCGCACTTCTCACTTGTGGAAATTCCCTTCCGGCTCAATGCTTTCCAGCTAACTTTAATCTGCAAAAATTTAAATGTAGTGTCAATCACTATCTACTGTTACTCTTTCTTCTTCCTGCTTATTATCAATGTTTCTGTTCCTAATTCTTCCTCACCCTGTAACCCCTTGTGTTTTAGTGACTTTACTGCTTTGCATGGCGTGATACCGATTTAAAAAAAATTATGAAAAAGAATGTAAATTTTTTTGAGTGTTCACATTTTTTCTGAATCTATTTCTTTGTTTCAAATTTCTATAATTTAACTTGAAAGTCAGAGTATATAGAGTAAAAATATTTATGATTAAAAGAAGTATAATTAATGTAGATAGTTATGAAAAAAATATGGGAGAGACAAATGAAAATACTTCATCATGAAACCTTAGACAAATGTAAGTAATATTACAAATATTAATTTGTCAAAAATCTGATATGAAAAAGTAAGGTAAAATATAACTTCTGATAACTTCTTTTTTTTCTTCACAAAAGTTCACTCAGCATAAGACTCAAGAGCCACTTGATGCAGAAGGTTACTAAATAAGGTGAAGAGGTTAACATTGTTGTATTCTGAGAAGCATACACATGAGTCTGTATTTTTTTTGCAATAATGTTCACCCAATACAAGGCCCAAGAGCCACTCAAGATAGAGGGTTACAGAGTAAGAGGCACAGTTTATGTGTATATGTGAGGGAGATAATGGCTAACCTGAGACTTGGACAGGTTACAATTATAGTGATCAGAGAATCATCCTCTTGGGTGTCGGTCCCACAAAGTAGCGAGAAGAAAATGTTCAAGTGGAACTTACATTCCACTAATAGAATATGAAGGGAATGAGGTGGTTCGTTACACTCTGCATGGCATGGTGGATCTTAACTGTGAAGGTTAGAATTGATGGAAATAAGAAATGTAGTTCGTCTTAACATTTTTCATGGAAATATCAATAGAGCAATGATTGGTTTACAACGTTTTGTCTGTGAGAAAAGGGGTTGTAGCGTGGAAAATAATTCATCATCCACAAAGTAACAGTTCTTGGGAAGAAGCTTTTAGAATGGGCACCCTTCTTACCAAAGAAATACATAGGGAAAGAGGGTGATTCAACTTGGTGGATGTAGCAAGTTGAGTCTTGGATGTAAAGGTCTGAGCTGGTGGTACTAAATTATGGAGCTTGTCAGAACATTTAACATGGCAGTAGTCTTTTGAAGTTGCACCTGAGAGAAACAGGCTTTAGCATGGAAAAACAACAAAACAATGAGGATACATTAGAAAATAATCAGAATTATAGAAATTCTTCATTTCAGAATGATAAACAAAGCTTTGGGATAAAAAGAAAGAAAACAATGAAGGTCCTTAATCTTGAACTTTGAACAACAACAAAAAACAACAACAACAAAAGCAACAGCTGCAACTATTACTACTGCCACTACAAGATAGTGAAGAAAAAAAGAGGATAGAGAAGGACAATTATAAAATTTAGAATAAAACCTCCATCTCATGGTTATTTTCTTTTATGGCCAAGATAGTATGGGTATTGTTGCATGACATATAAAGCTTTTTTTATATTACTATTCAACAAATACAAGACCCAAGAGCCACTCAATGTAGAGGGTTACTGAATGAAGTTGTTTTAAGGCCATAAACGTATGAGGTAAGAAATGTATTTTATGAGGACATGTAGGATACTTTGCAATTTGATAAGATCGAATCAGTTCAAAAATTTGTTTGGAAATCCCATTAACTTTCAGCTTATGAAGAAGACCAGTATACCAAACTTTGTCAAATGCTTTTGAGATGTCCATAGCTATAGCTTGGGCTTCACCAGTCTTATCTAAAGCTTCATAAACTCTTTCAGCAATATTAGTACATCAGCAGTTGACCTAGAGAATCGAAAGCCATAAGAAGGTCCTGCAATGTAAGATGCTTAATTCAGTGATATGTAGGATAGATAATAGTTGACCCTAGACTTGAAGAGATTAAGATTGTAGTAGTCAGGGAACTATGCTCTTGGAAGTCTGTTTTTCTAATGCTATTATTCACCCAATGCAAGGCCCAAGAGCCACTCAAGGTAGAGGGTTACTGAATAAGGATATGTAGAATAGATAACGGTTAACCCTAGATTTAAAGAGATTATGATTCTAGTAATTGAGGAAGTATGCTCCAGGGGGTCTGTTTCATGAAGTAACAGTTCTGGGGAAGAAGATCTCTAGTGGAAATTTTTTTTTATCAAAGGAATATGAAGGGAATGTAGATGAGTTGATGCTGTGTACACAGCATGGCATGTTCTAGCTGTGAAGGTCTGAACTAGTGAACTAAACAATGTAGCTCCTTTGAACATTTGCTGTGGAAATAGCAATAGAATAGTGAATGGAAAACAATGTTGTTTCATCTGTGGGAAAGGGGTTACATAGTGGAAACAAATTCATCACCCACAAGGATGCATAATCATTTTTGAACTCTTGACAGTGAGGACTGGGCAGCAGAGATAGAAATAAATATAATATAAAGAAAGCTTCCATGGTATTGGAAGTAAGTTTTTGTTATTTATTTGTTTGGAATAGCAAAGATAAAGGATGTATTGATCGAAAAGTGATATGATTTCTCTCTCTTTCTTCACACACACACATACACACATGCACAGCACAAAAAAAAAAAAAGATGGTTTTCGTCAAAGGTGTGTACTACTTTAAATTTAGGTTGCTGAAAAGGAAAGTTTTATGACTGTATTTTGAAATTAAAAATATATTAATATTGATTTATAATCAATATTGTAAGAAAGAAACCTGATCGGGGGTGAGGTGCTGTCTTGCTTAAATGAAATGAAATTTCTGCCCGATCATTTTTAGCAAGTCAAACTGTGATTTTGCTGCTTGTTAAACCGAGAAGAAGAAAAGAGAGATCTGAAAAATCAGAAGAGACCAGTTAGGATATGTAATTCAACCATGGCATGTTTGAAAGCATAGAAGCACTAAACACCTGTATTTTCTTTAAACGTTTAAGGCATGCTCTGTTTCAAGCTGAAAGATACATTTTTATCTGATTTTATCATAAACTTAAATAGAAGTAAAGAGAAGATAAATTCAATTTCAATCAATGAGGCCTGCAATAGAACTGTTTGCAAATTTCTTTTTTTTTTTTTTTTTTATGTGGTTTCTCCTGCAAAGGGGGATGCAGGTTCAAATCCTGTTGGAGGGCACATTTGCTTTAATACATTTTCTTGAGTGTACAGACTGGTAGATGAAATGAATACTCATTAGAATAAAAAAAGGCAGTGTTTTGTTAAAGCAGAGCCATTTCATTATCTCACAGAATTCACAATCATATATATATATATATATATATATATATATATATATATATATAGAGAGAGAGAGAGAGAGAGAGAGAGAGAGTAAAAAAACTTGAAAATGCAACTGGAGTTTTATGAATATTTATTTAGACTTTACTGGTATCACATTTCTATGATTTTCAAAAGATAAATTGAGATTAAGAGATGTGTGACTTTGCCATAATATGTCTTGCATCTAACTGGAGTTAGAGGATTCTTTCTATTTTATGCAAAAAATGGGGCTGACTGTTTAAAATGCAATCTGGTAGGTTGATTGTGATCATGTGAATTTGGTTGGTTGATTTTGATCAAGTGATCAGGCATAGTAATTTTTGTGCCCAAAGTTGATGATCATAAAATTTTGTTGTTAAAAATTGGGATTGTCATAGTTTAGTGAACATGGTTAATGACAACAAAGTTTTAAGTATTTTAATTGTAAGAAATTCTATTTTAGTGGACCTTAGTGGCAATCCCAAAATGTTCAATGTACAAAAGATTAAATTTGTGCATCTGTGTCTGCCTGTGTGTAAAAATAGTTTTAGCCTTTCCTACCATATTGGAATGTTATATATATATATATATATATATATATATATATATATATATATATATATACATACATACACACACACACACACATACACATACATATATATATATATATATATATATTTTTTTTTCCATATATACATTATTTTTATATGTATAATTTATTTAAATAAACGATCTGTTTTTTTTTAATTAATTCAATTACATTTACCGACCTGAATGTTCGAGAAGCTTCTCTGACAGGAATTGAACCAGTAAACCTTAATGGGAATCGTCATTTGATCTGATGTGCTGTTAACCATTCAGCCACAAAGAAGTATCTAGTTAGCATAGTACGAATTTCTGTTTATAAACATACAACTTCAATGATTTTTCTTGATCAATCATACCTGTTATCTTAACGAAAAAAAAATGACTACATATTATGAAATGGATTAAGTCTGATAATTATTTTATTTTCTGTTTATACATTATATTTATAGATAAAATTTATTTAAGTAAATTTTCTGTTTTTAATTAACCTGTATTAATTACATTTACTTGCCTGAATTTTTGAGAAATTTTGTAGAAAATATGCATTCTCTAATAGGAATCGAACATGTATTCCTATACGGAAACTGTTATTTGGACTGATGTGCTGTATCAGACACTTCTCTGTAGCTGATGGTACAAATTACACAAATAAATACAGAAATTTAAAAAATTTAATTGATGTCACATAAATATAGTGAGCTTGTCATTAAATTAAGTTTATTGAGAAAAGTAAATGAATTAACTTGCATTGTAAGAGAAATGTAAATATAAACTAATTTAACTTGAAAGAAAATGTGTTAAACTGTTGTATATTTGCTACATGCAATCAGTGTTCAAACCCAGGCCAGGACTGAGTTACAAGACAAGCTAGCCCTCCTCATTTGAAAGATTGGCACAGCGTAATCTTCCTATTCATTTTTAATTTTGACTACTGATTTTCTTTCATCTTAATGTGTATTTGCTTCATATTGTAATTTATTGGGATTTGTATTTATATGAAATATTAGTATATTATTGGAGATTCTGACTTGCGTTTGATAGGATTAAATTATCTGAGTCTTATGGAATAATATTTAATAATTTAATAATATTTAATATAAATAGAAGTATAGAATCCATTCTATAATTATACAATATTGTAATGATAAATGACTCCCACTTGCAGACAACAATGTCATCACAAGACATTTCGTTTTCATTCATTCATTACTTTGTTAAGTCAGTTATTTTGCTTAGATTAAATTTTAAATGACTTTTTCTTGTTTTCTAGGACAATAAATTACATCACACACTCTTTATTTACTAATGTGGTTTGTACAATTAAAAGTAGTGTAGTTTTTAGTTTTTATTGTGATTTCTGTTAACATTAAAAAATGCCTTTCAAATAGAATATTAGCTTATCAAGATACTTTTGTTTTCTAAGATTCAAAATGCGTGTTACTCTTTCTTTCTTTCTTTCTTTCTTTCTAATAATAATAAAAACATAAGCTTCCATTAACCTCCACTGATTCAAGGTCTGTAATAACACTGGATAGAAATAATATTGGTAGTGAAAATTAGTGAAAAAATTTATATATGTGGGGAGAGAGAACAAAACTACATTGTTATTAATAATGTATCTTCCCTGTGCTTTTCTGTAAGTACTTTTATGGTAACTGTCTGGGTGAACTCTTCACTATAGTATGCAGATTTTATGAATTTAAGTGCAGTACTAGATTGGCAGTAAGGTCTCATCATTTCACAGTTGTATTGGTTAGTTGTAAGTTCTATGCAAACAGTTTCTTCTTTCGCACTTCTCATTTGTGGGACCCTTTCCATCTTTATTTGTATAAATTATATATATAAAATATGTGTGATAGATAAATTGTCATGTAAATTATGCAAAAATGAAAATAACAATGACATCTCATTTTAACAGATATATTTACCAAAATTACACAAAAATATCTTGAAATACTAAACAGTAAATTTCTTCAATAAAGTCACCATTAACTTCAACCATGACCCCCAGACAACTTCGGAATCTTTTGCAACTCTTCTGGATAGTCTCCCTGTTTAAGTTGATGAATTCTGCCATAATCTTTGCCTTCAGTTCATCTTTGGTGTTACAAAGAGTTTTGTTGATCTCTCACTCAGCTGTGCTCCACACATTATAATCAAAGGGGTTGTAGTCTACGGAGTTAGGTGGCCAGATGATTACCAGCTTATGTCTAACAGCATCAAATATTCAGGCCAGTAGATGAAAATAAATAAATATATTATTTAATAAATAAATGGAGCATCTACTCAAATATGGGTATCCAATAAAAATGACGTTTACATAATAAAATATATATACCCCCTGGCAAGTGGGTGGATCGATTCCCGGAGGGTCACATCTATGAAACTCTGGTGTCAGGATGCTGTAGGTAACATTAATCAGCTAAGTGATAAACATTTTACTTGTATTAATATATATATATATATAAACACACACACACACACACACACACAAAGAGGGTGCAATGTGTAAATTGTCACCATTTTATATTTTTAATTTCATGCATACATGTTGTTTATTTTTTATTTTGTTGACTGCAAAGTATAGTAGAGTCAATGGGCCCAGTCTGTGAAAAAAAAAGTGCACCATGACTCAATTTAATCTGCCAGAAATTTGGAAACACCATGCTGTACTGCTTAGCATTCATGCCAGAAGTTCCAATACAAACATTTCAGAGTGCTTGGGCCTCAATCTGAGAACAGTGTATTTTTATTTAATTGAATATTTAATTTTATTTGCTAACATATATATATATATATATATATATATATATATATATATATATATATATCAAAACAGATTTGATTAAAAAGAACCAAAAACCTGTTTAACTTTTTATTAAATTTTTGCAATTTTCAAATAAGGTTTTATACATTGGGATCTTATTTGAAAATTGGAAAAATACAATAAAAAATTAAACAGACAGACCTTGTCAATTCTTTTTAATCAAAGCTGTTTGGATGAATACTTGGTACCTGAATATACTTATTCATATGAGAGAGAGAGAGAGAGAGAGAGAGAGAGAGAGAGAGAGAGAGAGAGAGAGAGAGAGAGAGAAATTCAAAGTGGGGTCTGTAATTTTATTGGTCCTGATCTGGCATCTTGGCTTCAGTCCTCTACCACTATAATTTATATCCCCTGTGCCTTTTCTATAAATATTTTCATGGTAATTGTTCTGATGAACTTTCCTCTATGGTACCTAGACTTAAGGCATGAAACTGATAGTCACCATGCAGTGTTGATTCATATGTTCACACTTTATATCAATCTATCTACACATACATATGTGCATCCATACATATGCATGCACACACACAATTTAGTTATTTATAACAAATGTCCTTCAGTCAGACACAACAACTAAAATGGGTTGCACATGTAACTCAAAGAGAGAATAAAGACGATCAAGATACTGACATTGGTCAGGCTGATGACTTTTCACCAGGTCCTAATAAGGGCTAATCAGAAAATCTTGCATGCCCAAAACTAAAACTACTTTACAAAATATGTTCCAAAAGAATAAAATATTTAAAAAAAATGATGGTATAGATCTTTTTATTATAATAGATTTAGTGTGTGTGTGTGTGTGTGTGTGTGTGTGTGTGTGTGTGTGTGTGTGTGTGTGTGTGTGTGTGTGTGTATCTGTCTGGCTGTATCTCTGCGTGTTTTGATAACCAAAAATTGTGTTTCACGAAAAAATGGTTGGCCAGGTTATTTCTGTGAGATAACACTTTTTCGGCAAGCAGTCTTTGTAATTAAAGTACTTAATCTCAAGTGATAAAGCATTAATACCAGCAAATAAAATTAAATCTTCATCTTATCTTTTCATACTATCAGGCCCTCTGATGAGTTGATAGCATATCCATGGAACTCCAAGTCGAAACAGATAAATAGAACATTTAATTTTGTTTGTAGATACTTATTAAATATAGTTGTAATTTATTACTGCTAAAACATGTGCTTTTATGTTATTTTATGTAATTTCTATTAAATAAGGGTAAAATTACATTAAAACATCATTAATTGACAAGGGTGAATTCTTTTTAGAATTAAAAACATTTTTTCAAATTACAGCTATATAAAATTAATTTAAAGTTGATATTTGGATAAAATATTATCATATTTGGTGGCATATGAGCACGATGTGCAGATAATAACCCCTATTTTAGCAGCGAATATTAATATTAAAAAAAAAATTAGTGTAAATGTTTACATATTGGGAATCCCAGAAGTTAGGGATATTTTAGTGATATGTAACTGCCTGCCTAATTAGCATAGCTAAAGCATAGAGACTATATAAGTGCCTATAAACAGTAAGGGGAGGGGCAGAGTATGTTATATGAGATCAATGACTACCACTGGACTGAGAAAATACGAAGCAAATTACATTTCATAAGAGATATAAAAATCTAATAATCACAACATGTTTTTATTATTCAAAAATTGTTTTATGCAGAATGGAAATTCAAACAATGAAAATATATTCCCATTTAATTATGAAAACTTAGACAGTATAAATATCTTCCATTTGCTACTTCATAAAGATGCACTCTTTTAATACTATTCTATATAACAGTGGTTCATAACTCTAGTTGCAACCCTTGAATTTCTGCTCTGATATTATCCTAGCGTTGCTGAATTGTCTGCAGTTTACCAATGTATCGATGCTCCTTAAGGTATCCCCAAAGAAAATAATTGGGAGGTGTCAGATCAGTATGTGGTGACCATAAAAGTTTTAAATTCAAAATAAGTTTTCACAATTTGAATAATTGGTTCAGTTCTGAATTTTTTCCAGGGGTAATTTCACTCCCAGTAGCCCCTTGAGTTTTAGTGGCATTATCACTTTGTTTGGGGTGAATTGATTAAAAAGAAAATAGCCTGATTACTGGTGATTTTTCTCCAGAAAAGCATTGATAGTTGTTTTATTCTAGGAAAGTATTGATAGTTGCATTACACTAGGAAAGTATTGGTAATTGCTTTACTGTAGAAAGTACTGATAGTTATTTTACTCTAGAAAAGTATTGATAGTTGTTTTACTCTAGAAAAGCATTGTTACTGGTTTTACTCAAGAAAGCAGTTCATTTACTGAGAGAAATCATTGCCAGTGATTTTACAATAGAAATGTATTGTTAATACTTTTACTGAAAAAATGCATTGATAATGATACTTGACTTCAGAAATATTAGGTTTGCCAGAAAGTCCTGACTCACTTAGGAAGTGGAAAGAAAAGAACCAAATTTTATGGAGCAACACCAACATTTATTCTTCAAAATAAAATTCATCATTCTTGATAATTTTCTACCAGCAATCAGCCAGCATCCAAATCTGTCTCAGATACCAGTCCACTGGCTTTAACTCAAAAAACTGTAAACAAACTTCCTTCACTTCATCAAAAGTATTGAATAGCTGGTCGTGGAAGAATTGTGCCATTGAGCGGAATAGGTCATAGTCACTCGGAGCAGCATCGGGACTGAACTGTGTATGCAGAAGAATCTCATTACTGTCCATCTGTTTGAAATTCTCCTTAGTCAACCTGGCAGTGTGTGGCCTCGCATTGTCTTGCTGAAACAAAGCCTGACCTTGATTGACCAAAGCAGGATACTTCTCCTTTAGTTAGTCTTGCTGTTGGCAATACAGTTTAGCATTGATGGCACAACCATGTGGAACAAACTCAAAATGCAGTACTCCTTGGGAATTCCACTAAACCGATCAAGATTTGTTGTTTTCTTTCCACTTCCTAAATTAGTCAGGACTTTCTGGCCAACCTAATGTATTAACAAAAGTGAAGGAAAGGAATTATCAATTGTCAGGAATTTATGTAAGCATTACTGATAGAATAGGACAATAATATGTATAATGTAAATGAATTGCTAATCACATTTTAAGCATAGCAAGCATTACATGAGAAAATAGGGATTGTCAGTAATCAAAAATTGATATACGCATTACTGGTTGTTATATGCATATTGGAAATGTATTGCTAATGATTTTAATACAGGTCCTCCTGCTATCCTCATCTACTTTTACATGCTCCAGATCAGGCCAAAAATGGAGTACTTCTGCTATATATGAACAGGAGTTGCCCAGTTTTCATTCTCCAGTCTTGATAGAGTTCAAAAGAATCTCCATGCCCTTGTGGGTGATGAATTATTTTCGATCCTATAACCCTTTCCCCACAGAGGAAATGTCGCAAACCTAGGGCTGCTCTATTGTTATTTCCATGGAAAGTGTTCAGACAACAAACTTCATTCCACCAGTTCTAAGCTAACCTTCATGGCTAAGACCCACCATGCCACAGACATTGTATTGAAACACTCTTACTCTCTTCATATTTCATTGTAAGTTCCACTCGAGCAGCTTCTTCCTATGAACCACTGCATTGTGGAACTGACTCCCAAGTGGATGTTTCCCCAATCACTGCAATTTTTGCCTGTCTACTGTCAACTGTTATCTTCCCCACATATCCCTATAAACTATGCCTCTTACTTTGTAACACTCTAACTTGAGTGCCTCTTGGTCCTTGTTCAGGGTGAACATCATTGTAAAAAAAAATAAAAATGAAGCATTGCAAATATTTTATTACAGTGACACATTGCAAATTATACTGTAGAAATTCATTGCAAATTATTTTATAATAATGCATTATAAATGAAAAAACTGGATTTTCACTGGTTAAGAATTAATGTGAGTATTACTGATAGAAAAGGGCTATTATATGTAGAATGTAAATGCATTCTTAATGATTTTTCTTTAGAATTGTATTAAAAATCAGGAAGAAAGGGATTGTTAATGGTCAGGAATTAATGCAAACATTAGACAGAATAGGACTGTTATATGTATAATATAAATACCTTTTGAATTTACTATAGAAATACATTGCAAATCAGACAAATTTGATTGCCAGGAATTAATGTATGCATTACTGGTAGAATATGACTATTTGTTTTATGTAAATGCATTGCTAATGATTTTACTATAGGATTGCATTAAAAAATCAGGAAAAAGTATTGTTACTGACAGAATAGGGCTATTATATATTATATATATTATTATTATATATGGAATAAATGTGTTTAATTATCATCCTTTTAGTCTGTGTAATTAATTTTGAATATCACAAGTGTGTATCTATAAACTTTATATTTATATTGAACTTTTGATCATTATCTTTAAAGCATCTAAAAAAAAAAAAGATTATATTATGCAATTTGTGAATTGAGTTAAATGCACTGCCTGACTTAATAAGGTAAAACCGTGTTAAATGTTTCCGTCATTCTAATCCATTTTTAGTCTCTCTCTGAAACAGATGAAGATATAACTAATCTGTAATAAGCAGATTAAGGACATTATTTCCTTCTTCCCAACAACACACATTGTTCCCCACTAACAATTAACATTTATTGTCGATTAATCTTTTGTCAGACTTAATAGTTTTTCTTTTTTTTTTTTTGTTTTACTGTTCATTTAAGAATATGTCAGTACCACTGCATATGTGCATGTACATATGTGTGTGTGTGTGTGTTTGTGTATACACATATCTATGTGTATATTAAAAATTATGTAAATCAATAACACTTAAACTATTTAAAAATGATTACAGAATTTAATGTAGTTAAAGTTTTTCAAAATTTTTAACAAGTGCTCAATAGATAAAGTAGCAATAGCAAATAAATTCATAAATGTATGTGTGTGTATAGTGATTCATGAAGCATAGCTTAGATGTGGTACAAGGCCTGAATTATGGAGCACCCAGTAAGGATTGAACTCTCTACTCTGTCATAACATAAAATTTTTTCTCCTGATGATGTCATGTTGACTGAAACTAGTTGAGGAATCTAACTGAAATAATAATAGAAATGAAAGAATATTAATATACAACCCAGTGTGTCTGAAGATTTTAATTTTTTAATATTTTTTATTGTTCAAAACATTATGTATGTATGTATGTATGTATGTGTGGGTGTGTGTGATACCAAAAGTGAAGAAACATTGGCAATAAGCAGTGCATTTAAATTTAGGCATTTCTCTATAGGGACATTTTGTGCATAAATCATAAAATGTGCTAATAATTACGTATATATATATATATATATATATATATATATATATATATATATATATATATATATATTGGATGATTAAAAAGCAACTCCCCATTTTAAAATACTTATAATTTATTTACTAACTATAATTTTTACAAGAAATGAATATGAGATGAAACTGTTTAGCATGAGGTTTTATTTAAAATTCTATATGGGCACCATCTTCTCGAGCTGCCTAGGAATTGCATCAACTGATTTAACCAAGAACTCTTGTATTCGCCAGTCAAATTCTTACAAAATCTTGGTTTGATATAGTAGACTTGCTCCTTTAATTAACCCCAAAGAAAAAAAGTCACAGGGTGTTAAGTTAGGACTCCTGGCTGGCCACTCATACATAAAATAGGGAGTTACATTTCAATCACCCTGTGTATGTGTATGTATGTGTGTGTGTGTGTGTGTATATATATATATATATATATATATATATATATATATATGTATATATATATATATATATATATATATATATATATATATATATATATATATATATGTGTGTGTGTGTATATATATATATATATATATATATATATATATATATAGTAAATTTTTAAGCAATCCTTGTATTCATTAGATGTGAAGGTTAAAGGAAAATTTGATAGTTTTTTTATGTTTTTTTAGACCTCATAAAAGAAAAAATTGTAAGGACACTAGAAAAACTGAATAAATAACTTAATAATACAACTAAACAAATACGTAAAAATTACAAGAATTTAAAATATTTTTTCAGGTTAGCCAAACTTCTGCCAAAAAACACTCAATTGATAACTAGAGCTATAATATTCAAGAAATCAAGAAAAGCTCAAGTGTCTTACCTGGTTAGCTGACTCAAGAGTTTTGCATCAAAACACTCATCAGATGTTTGATAAATCTATTGAACTTATTGTCAGATCTCATATTTATACTTTTTCTGATTGAAAGGCTAATTACAACTTTCAAATTTCAAATTTTTAACAAGCGAGAGTTTTGTCATAATAATGATAAAAATGAATCAAAATTCGTTAAAATATTTAGAATGTAATGTATTTCAAAGTTAACAATTTTTGTCACGTAAGTCCCCAATAGATAAGTAGAATGATGATAGTAAATAAATAGTAAATTAGTAAGTGTTTAAATGATTTATTACTTGACCAACACTGGTTTTGCATAACACTGATCATCATGGTCTTATAAATTTATAATAATAATAATCTATAATAATAATAGATTTATGATATCCTTTGAGTCATTAGTAATGTCATATGAAACTTTAGAGATGGTTAAGAAATAAATTGTTTGAACATTTATTAATATATATATATATATATATGTGTGTGTGTGTGTGTGTGTGTGTGTGTGTGTGTGTGTGTTTAGGCAGAAAATTCGCTTTTAGGCATGTCTGATTGAATAAATTACAGACATTATGTCTGCTAATTTTTAACAAAATCCGTTCATACTCACAAATCACCTTCCATGTATTGATGTTAAAGGATGAGAGAAATGTGTTATAGCTGTTTGAATTTCTTTTATTTTAATTTCCCAAGTACTTTCGATCTTCTTCCAAGATCATTTTCAGGGGTGCAAGTAATACAAAACTATATGTTATTCATTAATATAAGTATTTATACAAAGTTGTGTGTTGTTATCCATTACCGTAATGGATAACAATGTACAACTTTGTATAAATACTTATAATGTGTATAATTAGGGAGGAGTGGGTGTCATAATGGTTAATGGCAAAGGATATTGAAATCGGCAAACTGAGTTCAATCTCTGGCTGAAACAGACTGTATTCACATTGTAGATGAGAAAAGCATGAATCCACTTCTTCCTCAGCTGTAGACAAATAGCAAGGCAGTTTGCACCTTTATGCCCTGTCAGGCAGTTGGAACCTTTATGTCCTGTTAGGCAGTTGTTCTTGCACATTGGGTTAGCACCCAACCCCTGCCAGCATTGCCAAATTTTGTAATTGCTGATTGGGTCTTGATGGATCATTGCTTTTCCATATAAGAGAGAGAGAGAGAGAGAGAGAGAGAGAGAGAGAGAGAGAGAGAGGGAGAGAGGGAGAGAGAGAGAGAGAGAGAGAATTTTTATATCTGTATGTGTATTCCATAAATTAAGAAAAGTTCAAAGTGACATATCATGTTAGCCTCACATCAAAATGCTCATCAGGGTCAGATCTTTGCTAACCAGATAAATCACTTGAACATTTTTTTAATTTATTGAATAATATAGCTCTAATTATCTATTGAGTGTGTTTTGATAGAAGCTCTGCTAGTCTGAAAAAATAGGTAAAATTCTCATAATTTTAATTTATTTTCTCAGTTATATTATTATTAAACAAAAATATAGTAATTCTTCTAGTATTTTGCAATGCTTATAGTGGGCACATTTTGAGAAAATGGAGAAAAGACTGTTTAACTTTTTTTTTTTTCATATTTTTATACTTATATACAATTTTTAAATATAACTTGAAGACAGATATACTGTTGAAACATTGATAAATATTGTCTTTTCTTTTCTTAAATTATGCTCTTCTGCAAGTATTGTTATTATTATTATTATTATTATTATTATTATATATATATATATATATATATATATATATATATATATATATATATATGTGTAAAAATTTCTTTCATGTAGTGTGTGTGTAAAGTAAAAAAAAACTTTCTTTCAGATTTCTTCTCTGAGGGAAAAATTTGGACAATATGAATAAAGACAAAATAAGTTTTTCTTTTGAAAATATTATCTTATATATATATATTTATATATCTCTGAGGGGCTACTTTATCAATATTTCAGGCATGATTAAAGAAACAATATACCAATTTTGTTGAACTGTAAGGTGAATATATGAGGAATAGCATAAATGATTTTAAGTCATTCTTTCTAGTTGGACTAAGAACTTTTCAGTAACCTCACACTATATCTAATTTTAATATGCAAGCTATAGTTTTCACAATAATATTGGTAATAATTAAACATTGTTGGAAAAATATTCAGCATATATATTTTTATATGAGCATTATACTGTGTCAATCTATAAAATCTATAATTATATAAAAAAAATATTGGGGTTCAAGTTTTATTATATAATGTGCTGCATAAATTAACACCTATTGGGACTTAAGCTCCTCCCAGAACTCAAGTGGAACTTGTATGTCACTGAAGATGCTGGGAAAATGATCAGTTCCGTATACCACTCCAGTAAGTACCTGACTCCTCCTAATATGCTTTTTCTCTACAAGAGCCAGATCAGACTGAAAATGGAGTACTATTGCCATATCTGGGTTGGAGCTGCACAGTCTTCACTTTCCTGTCTTGATAGAGTTCAAAATGTTCTTAACACTCTGTATCTTTTCTTCTTACTTTCACAAAAGTTTTTCTTATTGGTCTATCCACTTTTCTTGCTTATTAAGCTTTTTAATTATGCTCAAATGTTTTTCATAACATTAGTTTTTTGTTATTCTTATCTTGCCAATGCTTTCAATTTCTTTTGTGATTTAAAAAAAAATTCCAATGCTCTATATCCATCATTCAATAACTTTGAAATCTCTTGTTTCTCTTTCTTATAACCCATGGCAACACCTATATATGTGAAATTGAAAAATAAATATCAGTAACTGTACTATTATATATATTTATTTATAATATGATCAATTTTGAGCTGCAGAATAATAATTCACACCATCAAAAACACTAAATGTAAAAATTTCTAATAAAAACTGATAAGCTGAAAGTCATGATACATTTATCATATAAATAAACTCTGAAAATTATACCAATATCAGTTGGTTAATACCAATTTTATGGTGAAAGTATAATAAAATCTTACATAATGGTCACAGACACACACACAGATAAACGGTGTTTCATTAAGACAGATTATATATAAGGGTGTTTCATTAAGATGGATCAAAGTCAGCAGTAAATAAATCAGTGTTATTGGTGAAAATTGTTTTATTTCTCTATTGAATCATGTTATTTAAGTCATGATAATTATGTGTGGAAAACAATATTGCCCAAATGTCTGCCAAATCTAAAAGAAAAAGAAAAAAATCATTAGACGCTTAAACTTAATTCACATTTAAAATCAGTCCAAGTTATTGGAACAGCCTTTAATATTTAAAAGAGATTTAAAAAATAATAAATATAATGATAATGAGTATTATAAT